>BGPR01001718.1:62012-76783 GCA_013235015.1 Araneus ventricosus
TCTTAAGGAAGCAACTCATCTGGCACATCCTGACTCTAACGCAGCCATAATTCTAATGACGGATGCATCCGACAGAGCTATTGGTGGCTGTATACAGCAACGCGAAGGCGATTCCTGGAAACCATTAGGTTTTTTTCTCCCGAAAACTCAGCACAGCAGAACAAAAGTACAGCGCATATGACCGGGAATTGCTAGCTATTTTTGCATCCATAAAATATTTTCGCTATTTGCTAGAAGGAACTAAATTTACTATTTTAACTGATCACAAGCCAATCACTTATGCTTTTTCACAAAAAATTGAGAAACTGTCGCCACGTCAAATAAATCATCTGAATTTCGTTGCTCAGTTTACTGTGGATATTAAACATATTAGTGGAAAGGACAACGTGGTAGCCGATGCTCTTTCTCGCATCGAAAGTATTTCCACTTCCCCTCTGGCTTACGAAGATATTGCTCGTAGTCAACAAGACGACGAGGAGCTTGATCTTTTAATTAAGCAGACTACTAGCTTGAATTTGCAAAAATTGCAACTTCCAAATACAGATGTGATGCTACATTGTGATATTTCCACTCAGGTCATCCGTCCCTACATTCCAAAAACGCATAGATATCAAGTGTTTCGTAACCTACATGATCTTTCTCACCTTGGTGTGCGTGCCACAGTTAGGCTTATATGTAGCCGTTTTGTTTGGCCTAAGATGAAGCAAGACCTTGTTAATTTTACAAGATCTTGCATAGCTTGTCAGAAATCGAAAATCTTTTGCTATGTGAACTCACCGCTCTCGGAGTTCAAAGTGCCAAACCAGCGATTCGTTCATATCAACATTGATCTTATAGGTCCTCTTCCATCATCACAAGGATTTTCCTATTGCCTTACAGACATTGACTGGTTCTCCAGATGGCCTGAGGCTATGCCACTTACTGATATCCGGGCGGAAACAGTGGCTCAAACTCTGTATAGTGGCTGGATTTCTCGCTTCGGTCCCTCAGCGGATCTCCACGGACAGAGGTGCGCAATTTACGAGTGATGTATTTCACTCCCTGGCGAAAACCTTCGGAATACGTCTCTCACACACAGCCGCCTACCATCCACAGGCAAACGGCGCAATTGAGAGATGGCACCGAACCTTGAATGCAGCCATCATGTGCCACACATCCGTTCATTGGGTGTCGGCATTGCCTGTTGTTCTTCTTGGTCTTCGCACCGTCTTCAAAGAAGATCTCCAGTGCTCCCCTGCTGAAATGGTGTATGGCGAAAATCTTTGCCTACCAAGTCAATTTTTCGTCCAACAGCAACCACAGGCTGCAGACAATGGTTTCATAAAGAAACTAAAAACCCATATTCAGCAGTTGCGAGCAACTCCAACATCTAACCATTCTGCAAAACCTACTTTTGTATACAGAGATCTCAGTGTGTGTTCCCATGTCTTTCTGCGTGTGGACGCTGTTCAACCTTCCTTGTCGCAACCTTATACAGGACCTTATAAAGTTCTGTCACGAACAAATAAAAATTTCATCATCCTCAAGGATAACAAAAAAGTGACTGTGACTATTGATAGACTTAAGCCAGCTCATCTTTTGTTGGACAATGTTAACTCTTCTGAAAGTAAACTTGACTCTCCTGGAGTCGACACACCATCTCCGACTCCTTCAGCAAAGGAGCCTGAAAAATCAGCTATGCCTTTGCCTGAAAAATCACCTATACTTACACGTACTGGTCGGCGAGTCCATTTTCCGGTTAAGTATCGAGATTTTGTGTCTTAAAAATTATAGATCCAATTTTTTTTCCCAGGAAGGGGGATGGTGTGGCGGCGCTAGCGTCAAGCCACTCATTTATTATTGAAATGTAAAATGTATCTTTTGTATCTGGCAACATTGTTATAATTCCAGATTGTATCCGCGCGATGCGATGTTGTTCGCATAAGCTTTCGTCGTGTAAGTAAGTATTGTAAATAATGTAAATTAGATGTATATAATTTAGATCATCATTTTATTGCAACCATACACCCAGCACACTCTCTAAACGCCAAAATACAACTATTCACTTGGATAAAGCCATCGGCGTTTGTCCGCAATAGAGAGAGACGTATAACCAAAGAACTTTTTTAAAAAATAATTTTGCTAATGCTGTTTTAACTGTCAGTAGTTTCAATCTTATTCTAAATTAATTTAGAAATTAATTTAAATACAAATTTATAATAAAAATGTATTTTTAGTTTTGTTTAAAGCTAACAGATGGCGCCATGAAACCATATTAGATGCATGGTTAACTTGACATTCTTGTGGAGTGAAATTATTATAGAAGAATATCTCTTGAACAAGTCATATGACTTTAAATTTGAATCATTTATTGGATTAAAAACTCGTTTTAAGCTACACCATATCTATTTTCAGGGATAACGGCCTTTGCAGCTAAAAACTCAGTAATCCCAAATCTCAATTAATCAATCAAAGCTCTTTTGTTGCATATACCTTGGAGATAATACAGATATTTCAGTATTAAATCCATTTATAGCCAGTAATTACGTATCCTAGATTAGATACAGTTACGCAATTAGAAACCAACTCCAAAATACACGTTTCGAGATATAATTGTTTCGACAAAACACTACAGAAAACAATATTGAGAAACGAAAAAGCATTCTTCTACGTAGTCCAACCCTCGTCAGAACGACCAGTTAAAGTTGTACTCAAAGGCATACCTCCAAACACTGACATAGAACTGATTAAACAATCTCTAGAAGATCAAAAATTCCTCCCCCTTAAAAAAGTTAGTCTAAAGCAACAACGCTCACGGCAGCCCCTGCCAATGTTTTTAGTCGAGATACCAAATGACAAAAATGCGCAAAAAATCTACAACGTAAGAACAGTAAGCAACCACTCCATCACAGTAGAATCATTTAAGAAAAAAGCCGGCTTCACTCAGTGCTGGAATTGTAATTTTTTCCACCACAGTTCCAACAATTGCTAAAGCGAAGCTAGATGTCTGAAATGTGGTAAGTCCCATAAAACCACTGAATGTGAGATCAAAATCAAAATCGAAAATCCAACATGCATAAACTGTGGGAAGACAGGACATGTGGCTTCATGGAAAGGTTGCGAGAACTTCCCAAAACCAAGGCCAAATAACAATTATTACCAACAACAATATCGAAATAGTTTCAATTCAAATTGTGCAAAGCCAGATCAATCTTACGCGCAAACCCTCACTAGAAACACTCGCAATAACAACTACAGCTCAACAACTTCTCACTCTAACACTCATACACAGATGGCGCCACAAGCTCTGAACGTAGAGTCAGCTGTTTCTGACATGAATGCAGTAGAAAATATTAAAGATATCCTAATAATTATTAAAGAATTTTCAGAACTTCTAAAAGCCTGTCCATACTTAATCACCATTGCTAAGAAACTTCAAACAGCAGCAGATGCTGACGTTAAGATAGCTACCTTCCTAGAAGAATTAACTAAAATTAAATAATTAATGACAACTACTGCATTTAGCCTGAAAATCGTGTTCTGGAATGCTAACGGAATCCTTTCTCGTAAATCAGAGCTACGAGACTTTGTCGATAAGCACTCCCCTGATATTATTCTTATTCAAGAAACCCACCTGAGACCTCCCCAAAATTTTTACCTTTCAAATTACGCATTTTACAAAACCGATAGGCAAAATCAATCCACCCACTCGCCCAGTGGCGGAACTACAATTCTTGTCAAAAATCATCTACCCGATCACCACATCCCGATTAGTCCCTCTTACTACATTGAAGCCACATTTATTTCACTTAATTTTAAAAATAAAGACCCCCCTCATTGTTGTTTCTACATACATTTCACCTTCTTCTGATCTGACGCTCTTTACTTTGAAAACATCATGCAACTTGTGCCCACATGCATGTTCGGTGGAGATTTTAATGCTCACAACATTAAGTGGGGATCACATAAGACCACAACCAGAGGAAAACATCTTAAATCATTTGCTGAAAAAGCAGGACTGGATATAATTGCACCCCCCACTCTCACCAGATATGGACTATATTCTGCTTCCTTCATCGACTTGGCCATTACCAAAAATTTTCTTTACCCTTATGATATAAACTCCGTCCCAGAATTGAGCTCGGATCATAACCCTGTCATTATTAATTTTTACTTTAATTATCACACACCGAAACCAGATAAAATTATTAAAACCAACTGGAAAAAATACGCAATAGAATTATGCAACCTCTCCGCACACCCGTTTCACACCGTCAATAACACAGATGATTTAGACAAGAGTGTGGACTCCCTCACTGAAGAAATTTTAAACGCATACAAAAACAACTCCAAAGAACTAGACCCGAAAATTGCTAAAACTAACAGCAAACTCAGAAAAATCCACACCCTTAGAAATAAACCAAAAAGAGACTGGCAAACCACTAGAAACCGTGCATTTAACAAACTTTATAACTATTTTAATAACCAGGCAAAAAATCTCAAAAAAGAACTCTACCACTCCGAATGGTGAGACAAACATATTGCTCTGCAACCTAGCGGCAACACCCTCTGGGATACTGCTAAGAGAATGAGCAAAAAACATACAAAAATATCCGCCCTTAATGGCCCCACCAGTATCGCTTTTACAAACACAGATAAAGCAGAAACCATAGCAGACAGCCTTCAAAACCAGTTTACTCTCAATAACCTCACTGACACAGCAACTGAAAATCTTGTTACCCACACAATTAATGAATTCAACAAAATTGACATTTTCCCACCCCTGCCTACTCCTAATCCAACTGATATCATTAAATACATCAGAAAAGTGAACATTCACAAAGCCCCAGGCAGCGATGGTATCACAAACAACATGCTTAAAAATCTTCCAATTATTACACTCATTAAAATCATTCATATCATAAACGATATTTTTAAACACCAATATTTCCCAAATTCTTGGAGAGTTGCCATTGTCGTACCCATTCTGAAACCTGGTAAAGACCCAACAGATCCAAGTAGCTACAGGCCAATTTCACTTCTCCCCACACTTAGTAAAGTAACAGAACATTTCATTCTCACTCAACTAAATGAACACCTCAATAATAACAACATCCTCATACCCTATCAATTCGGCTTCAAGCCCAAACTTTCAACAACACATCAACTTCTTAGAGCTGTGGAATTCATCACATCCGGATTCGAAAACAGATTTAGCACTGGAGCAGTTTTCTTAGATACACAAAAAGCATTTGATCGAGTCTGGATTAATGGCCTAATTTACAAACTCATATCACACAAAATCCCCATCTCCTTCATTAAACTCATCACTACATTCCTTGCAAACAGACAATTTAAAGTTCGAATTCGCAACTCACTCTCCAAACTTCACCACATACAAGCCGGCGTGCCACAGGGGGCGAAATTAAGTCCTTGCCTGTATTCTATATTTATTAATGATATCCCACAAAAACACAATACTACACTTTGCATTTATGCCGATGACACGGCGATACTGGCAAAAAACAAGAATTTAAAATACATTGCGAGCGCGCTCAACAGTCACCTCAAAGACCTCGAATCCTGGTTTATCAAATGGAAAATTGCGGTAAACCCATCCAAAACCGAACTCGTACTTTTCTCAAAAAGAAGGAAATTAAATAAAGAAAAAATCTTCCTACAAAACACAGAAATTCCCTGGTCTCAGGAAACCAAATATCTAGGTGTTATTCTAGACGCGAAACTTAACTGGAAGTCCCACATTAATTATGTCAGACAGAAGTTCCGTGATAACTGTCGTAAACTCTTCCTCCTAATAGCACGGAACTCGGATATGAACTTAGAAAACAAAGTGCTTATCTACACTGCGATTCTAAGACCTGTTCTTATTTACGCAAGTCCAACTTGGGCTTACGCTTGTAAAAGCTATTTTAAACTTATTGATAGCTGCCAGAACATAGTTCTCAGACAAATCTCCAAGACAAGATGGTTCATGAGAAACGAAGATATCAGACAAGCTCTGAACATCCCCCCATTAAAGAATTCATTAAAAACCTCTCTATTAATTTCTTTAATAACCTAGAAAATATAGATAATAGCGCTATTCAAGAACTCGACTCCTACATCCCTAACTTAAACACTAGGAGACCCAGAGCAATTCTCCTATAAAATTCTCTTTATCGTCAAATTTGCTCATCAAATCTTTTAGACCCCCCCCCTATCAGTTTTATAATATCTTTTATTGAAATCAAAAAATCCCCACTTTGATTCTCATAGACCATCTCCCACCCACCTTCTCCTAAATAGTATCAAAATCCTCTCCTCTCATTGGCTCTCACTTTTTTCTTCTCAATCCTGCAACCCACTCCAACGTCATGCAATTTCTCCCCTGAGCCTCAGCTAGCTGAGCCAGAAAATTGACGCCAGCTCAAACACCGCACTTCAAAAAATTCCGGCGTACGACCCCCGAGGGAATCGTAATCGCCGGAGGCCAAGAGCAGCCCTTCATCGTTAGTTGCTCCTTCTCACTTCTTTCCCCCCTGCCACGACTTTGACTGAAGCATCAAAGGCAAGAAATCCTCATTGGGATAAACTCACTCCTTGTCCAACAAGGGAAAAAAAAAAGTCACATGCAATTTAAGCACCAAGTTGAACCCATGTGTTTTATCCCCTTAGTTCCACCAGTACCATTTTTTATGTATACTCTGTTCTAAGTTCTTACCTTTACTTTTTTATATATTTAATAATATAATATAAAAAAAAGAGAAAAGAAAAAAAAAGGGAACCAATTAACATAAATATCTAAAATTTCTTAATTAGGTGCAAAGTTAATGTCATGTCACTAATCACTTTATTTCAGTCAACGGCAGATTATAGTCCATAGAGACTCAGCGCTGCCAAAGAACCCCTCCACCAGAGCTGAGCCAGCCAGTTCACCCATCCACTCCCACCTGGACTCCGCAACTCCTGATTGGACCGCAGTAGAAGACTCCACAGCCTACTTATACTGGACCCGCCTCTCTACGACCAGACCAGCTCCAGAGAGTAGAGAGGAAAGATCTCGCCGCTCTGCTCTTCAAACAAAATTGAACTTTGAGAATCTACGCACTTCAGACACACTAAGTGTATCATGTCTACAGTTTTTGCCGACTGGAGGTACGTGGCCCTCCGGGCCACGACGTACTCCTAACCCCATCGTCTCGTCTCGTACAGAAAACAATTAGATGCAGAGTTTAAGGGAAAATATCTGTTGCATTACAAATTGTCTGTGTTTTCTTTTAGTCTAGGTCTCAGAGATTTACAAGTTGGCATTCCACGCGACGCCAAAATCCTAACAGATCACAAAGAAACGATGTGTCTTGCTCTGGACAACATCCTCAATTCTGCACTTCACTAAGCATACTCTTAGGCTTGGAAAGCAATTTTGAAAAGAAAAACCTTTCGACCCGACGTTTGCATTATTAAAATTTAATTATGAAATGTAGTTTAATTTAAGGTTCACATACTAAAAGAATTATACTATGAGTTTAAAATTTTTCATTTTCCCCTTTTTCTGGGACAATGTGTTCCAATCGTGGGACTATTCCAGTAAAACCTCTGCAAAACTCTTTTTCCAGCCATCCCTATAAGCACAACATATTATAACTTATCTCCTCGACATTGTTCGATATTCTGAATACCGTGCAATATCGTGAAAATATCGTAACAATATTGTAGAGCATCTTGTGCTATTAGGGATACGATTAGCATGTCAGAGAAACAACTTTACAGCATCGAAGTAATAATTTTTTACTAATTTGATGTACTAATTTGATGATTGTTCCACTGTTAAATACGATAGGGACAATATATACCGCAAAAAGAATTTATTCATTTTTTTTAAAAATCTGACATTAAAAAGTCTAAATTATTATTTAATGAGAACAATAAGAACTATTTTACGCTAAGTATCGCACAAATATAGTTATACTTACTGTAATTTTTTTTAAAATATAGACCAATTAGAACTTGATTAATGTGTGTGCTCAAAAACATAAGTCTGCCATATGCAATTTGAGAGTGTTTCCAAGTTTCTTTAATCATAATTTTATTCACCAATTCCTTAAGAACCCTGAAAAATTAAAAACACATGCAAAAGTGGGATTTATTTTCCAATGGGGAATAAAGTCCAATCTTTGGGATGTATATGTCCATTAGGGCCGAAAGGCTTAAAGACTTTTTGATCTTCCCCGCACGAATGTATTGAGCAGAACCCCTTTTTAACCAAAATAAATAAAAAAAAAATAAAATCGTCATCGAAAAATGTTTTTCTACAACTGGCATGAGAATCCACATACCGGAGGAAAATTGCGGGATACCGAAATAAAGCAAGCTTTAAAAACCCCCCTTAAATTAACTATTTTAAAAAATGTAATCTGTCATAAATGCTATTAAATATTTTTTTTCATTTCTTTCAACACTGAAGTTAATTTTCTGAAAGCGAAAAAAATTGCTTTTGCATGAATAAAGAATTTTATTGGAACAAAGTGATTTAGCTAATTATTGATAATTTTTTAAGTAATACATTATTCTCACGTTGCAAAAAATAATAAATAAATAAAATAAGAGTAGCATTCATTAATGAAAAATTATATTACGCGAAAAGTAAATATTGATGATCTCTTTGTGATATTTCCTTTAAGAAATTAAATTTGAGGTCTTATTCGGTTAAGTTTTCAAATATTTCACAAGTTGCTATTATCCTTGAACTAAATGCGACCTCCAAGCATTAACTGAAATCGAATATCAAATGACAATTGTTCATATACAATAGCATTTTGCTATTTCATAGATATCGTTTCTAACAAAATTTATTTTTTTCAACGCTATTTATGTTAAGCTCGCAGTTGTTTCAGAATATGAAAGATTTCACCATGCAGTTTTTTTTCATTCTAACGTTATTTTGTCTGCTTGTTAAGTTAAAACTTTCAAAATCTTTTTAACTATTTAAAGAGACGAAATTATTTATACATAAAATTTTTTGACTTAATTATACACAACACTAGATGCATACCCTATACTATCAAAAGTATCTGGACACTTTCCGATTTACACATTTATTCGAATTTCTCCAGAAAGGTAGGAGGAATTGCACTCGAACTTCGACCATGTGATGAATAGGCTAGAACTCACATTTCAGTGAAGATTCATTCACGAGGGATTTACGGGATCGACCGGAAATTGATGAAGACGAAAAGAGATTTCGACTCACCCCGTTTCACAGACAGCTAAAAATGATTTGAAACTCTCATCAATGGTTATGCTTAATATGCACATTGTATAATGTAACGTAGTATAATTTTGCTTTTATAATTTGTGAACCAGATATATACGGCAACATATATAAAAATTTCAGTTGAATACCAATAAGATTTAGAAAAATATCGGCATTTAAGCGAGCAGAATTTCTATTTCTCTCTAGAAGAAGCAAAATTATGAGGGCTTTTTTTCACAAACTGATATTTTTTAAACTTGAATCTTCGAATAGTAATGATGAATTGTTTCAAAGTTGAATATCCTAAGAGCACCAACATGAACACAGTCTCCTTTATTCTTAGTAGATATAGACAGCGCCAGTGAATCTTGTGATCCATAATTTACTCACATTGACGTGCTGGTAGTCAAACATTCTTGTTTTGTTTGGATGAATAGATAATAGTTTACTCCACGTGTATTAATATTACTGTAAATTTTACGTTAAAAGTAAAAAAAGGAAAAAAATATCTGCTAGGAGCTTTTAATGTTAAGAAGGATAAAAATATCCAATGTAAATACTGTAATGTTGAGTATAAACATGTCAATGTAAGCAAAATGGAGAAACACATAAAAAATTATTTCAAAAGTTCTTTTGGATTAAAAAAGGTTTTGAAAGGGATAAAATAGATGATGAATTTTCTTTTAATCAAATTCCAACCATGACAACTGCATCAAATTTAGAGTTACAAGAACATTTAAGTATTGATGTTTATGATCCAGATGAATCCCATCTAACCAAGACATTTTGTGTGAGTATGTGTACCCAATATATCCTCAAATAATACAACAGTTTCAGCAACAAAGTAATTCAAATTTCTTGTTGCTGAAATCTTGTTACAAAGATCACTTAGCTTTGTTGAAAGTAATATGAGAGAATATTACTTTCATAATAATTTTCTTTTAAAAACTGTTAGAACTGAAACATCTGCTAACTTTTCATCAGCAATGTCTGGTACTTTGACTAATGAATCCAAAAAGAATGATAAACAATTGTATCTTTCATTTTAGTTTCTATTATCAGCTGTTTATCATTTTAAACCAAACTCGTTATTTTCTTTTTTTTAATTTAGTTAAAATAATTCTCATTTACTCATTGTATTAAAAAAGGATTGACATTTAAGCCATGCATTTTAGGTAAGATCTATGATATAGTATTGCGTTTTTGTTTTTCCTGCCTTTATAGAATTTAAATTTTTTAAATAGAATTTTCATTTTTTAGCCTTTATAGAATTTAAAAGGTTCATAGAACTAGATTTCTTTTTTTTATCTTACCTAATGCTCAATGTATATACTATACATATTTATATTATATAGAGAAATCATATTTCACAGCAGTGCCTGTATTTTATATGAATAGAGTTAATTGAAAAATAAATAAACATTACCCGGGTAACATTACCCTGTGTAATATCTTTAAAAATAAATACCTGGGTATTTTACATCACTGTAACACACCGGATCTAGTCTAACAATAGCTGCATATAAATACACAAGAGGCATTGCAATCTTCCTGCCACCAGTTTTTACACTATTCACGTTACAATATGGTTTTAGAGACGGCAGAAGTTGCTATTCACGATTTGATTCATGTAATTAAACAACATCAAGGCCAAACATACTGCCCTCATTTCTTTCGCATCGAATCTGCTTTTGATAATATGGACTGGTCGGTTCTTTTTAAATTATTTGATGGTCACGGGGTTCCTGGTTTTTACAAGAATTTTATGTTTTACTATTTTAAAGACAGAACTGTGTCGTATGTTAACGATGTTTCAAAGATAGACAAAGAATATTGTAAAGGATGTTCGCAGGGATCTGTAATAGTCCCAACAATCTGGACTTTTTATCTAAACAGCGTTTCATCACTTGAGGGACAAAATTTATATTTACAGGCGTTTGCAGGTGACCTGGCACTGGTCACCTAGGGTAAAACCAGGAGACTTCTGGAGAATAACACCAACTCCTCTTTCATTATTCTGTGAGAAAAACTAAGTACCCTTCAGTTAGGACTTTCTCCAGAATAGTGTCAGACCCTGACCTTTATAGCCTTGAGCTTCTATGGCCCGGGGAAGGTAACCGTTCTCAAAACAACCCTGATTTTTTTATATTAATAATAAGACCATAAAAAAGACAAACAATATTAAATATCTGGGAATCTATATATATGATAAACTAAATTGAACCATCCACATTCAAAACTTAAATTCACGAGCAATGATTTTAACAAAAAATTTTAACCAAGTAATCAAGAGTAATTGGAGTGTAGGACAAGAACCTTGTTAGGCACTGGTACACAGCAGTTATTGAAAAATCATTAATGTACGGTGCCGGGATTTGGGAAGGCTCCCTAAAAAAGTCACTAATAGTTCGTCTACATTCCACTCAACGAATCTTTGTACTTAAACTTACTGGGTGTTATCGAATGATTTCCACCAACGTTCTCAATATTCTGACATGTATTCCCTCTCTCCATATTGTGGATAAGGCGCCTTTTTTTAAAATTTCAGATCTGGGTGATGCGCTCAGCAGAAGCTCAAAATATTCTCAATATTGAAAATCTAGATAAATTTGTTAATGTTTCCGAAATTCCGCCTGAGAACAAATCAATAGAGCTAACCGAGACAAAAGGCGAACATATTTAGGATGTGTATACCTTCGGATCCATTATCAATAGTGAAACTGGATTCGCCGTGTGTATTTTTAAAAATAATATATCAAAAGAAGAATATTTATTCTGATTGGGCAGTTGCAACACAGCCTTCCTGGTCGAGCTGGCTGCAAATGATTTTGCAGCTGGATGGGATCTAAGAAATAATGCTAAAATCAATATATTTACAGATAGCCAATCTTCAATAGACGCTTTAAAAGCGCAAAGGCTAGATTTGAATTTGTTAACAATATTAAAAGGAATACTTTCAATGCAAGGCAGTTTATCAGCGTGACCTGGGTGAAGGCGCATGTAGGTAACACAGGTAATGAGCATGCTGACCGCCAAGCCAAATTAGCCACGGAGGCGGGGATACAACTGAACTACCCAGCCCCTTATTCACACGTTAAATTTAAAATCAATCAATATATTATGAGGGAATGGAAAGACTATTGGAAAAATCATGAATCAAATTCAATACTTAGAGTCAGAACTTATGTGGACAAGGTGGAAAAAAGCGTTTAATTAGAAATAAATTGTTAATTTACTTTATAAGTGGGCATGGTTCTTTTCCGCACTATTTACACAGATTTAATTTATTGGATTCCCAAATTGCATTTGCGGCCTGGTGGGTTATGCAGATAATTTCACTTTTGATTGCTCACTCACTAAAGACTACCATCTCAAAAGGCCCGTAGATGCTCACAAACCAGCATGGTTTAAGGATCTACTAGAAAACAAACCAGCTACAAGAAAACTAATGGAGGCTTTCACTATCAGTGAATTAATCTGCGAAAGAATCAAGGGTGAATCTTGAGTTGCTCTTACCCCTCTGCTGAATTTCTCCTCAAAAGTCTTAGGGGTTCCTTTGGGTTTTGATCGGTCGGTGAAGTTTTGACTTGGGTTTTTAGTGTTGTAATTGTTGTTTGTTTAACCATTGTGAAATTGTCAATTTGTTTTTATCCATATATTTTTTTAAAAAAATATCTTTATTTAAATTAAATTTGACATTGGCGTGCAGATTTCGGGGGATCCCATTTTCAATGGCGATGTTTTGCTGTTGTCCTTTTCTTGTTGACTGTTTGAATCTTTTTATAATATTGAAAACTTCTAACTAAAATGTTTTAAATTATTTTATAGATTTTATCTAGGCAGCCACTGTAATAATGCATTTTCTGAAATTTTATCTGAAATTTTTAATTGATTTGTATACCATATCTGATGGGTCTATCATCTAAGGATCCCTCTGTTGATGTGAAGAGGAGGAGGATGGTTTTTAATATATATACCACAGTTTTTAAAAAAAGCGTTTTTGATTTCGTTGAAATGGTATGGAGTGTTCTTGTCGATTCTTTTTTTCCTGTGTTAAGGTTTGAATTTATTGTTGATTTGATTTGTTAAGGTGTTTCAATTTGTATTCAGAGCGCTGTGCCCAGAGACCTGGTTAGGAAGATGTCTATTCTTGGATTACTGGAGATATAGGGTCCTTAGAGTTAAAAGTCGCGCCGAATCTTAAACATAGACACCCAGGCCCACTCCATCTACTGGATCTGGAGCATCTTGGGTTCTTAAAAAATCCTGGATATATGGTGTGCTGGGCTCTGGGGCTCCGAAAGCTGGATCTTTTTTGGATGGCATCTGGTGTATTTTGACGTTTCTTTTTTTAGTGTTTCTATGGAAGTGTTATTTAATGTTTTATTTATAGGTTTTAGATTTTTATATTTTACTTTTTTCTAATTATTTGTTACTGTATTTGGTTATTAGGTAGATTTCTTATGGGAAGTCTACCTATTGCAATGGTTCTCATGACACGACTTTCGAAGAATTTCTGCAGATCTTCACCGATCATGACCTCTAGAACCTAAAACCACCCTTCGTTAAAAAATTTATATATATATATATATATATCTTGTGAACACGATAAGCGGAGTAATTTTGATTTAAATTTAACCAGCGTGGGGTATGTTGTAAGGATAGCGAAAATATCTGTCAAGTTCGTAGATGGGTTATCCAGCTCAAAGGGGTGGAAATTTTCATTTTCCCATAATTCCTTTATAATAGAAAATAGAAAAAGAATTCAAATTAGGTGAATTATTGCCTTATCATAACGAACAATTTTTACATTTAAACTTTTTCGATTAAGCTACAATTGCTTAGAAGTTATGATCTGAAAAGTGATTTTCCCGCCCTTCCCTTTCTCTCCCCCTAACTTAAAAGTACGTTTTAACCTATGCATGTTACCCCTTGTTGGAAAGCTCTCGTCATTTGCAGTCCCTTAAACCCGCTTTCATTCTTGCAGCTCTAATCCTAATGAGAATAGAGGGCAAAATGTTCTTTTCCTTATTATTAGTAGAGACGTATATATATATAACGCTTTTGCCCATGTTATCTTGTGAACACGATAACTAGAGTAATTTTGATTAGATTTTAACCGGCGAGGGATATGTTGTAATTCGGTGAAAATATTGACCGAGTTTGTAGATGAGCTAATCAGCTAAAAGGGGGTAGAAATGGTGGGGGACTGAAAATTTCATTTTCCCATAATTCCTTACGATTGAAGATAGAATGAAAACTCAAAATAGGCGAATTATGGCCTCTTTATAATAAACAACTTTTGTATTGAAACCTTTTGATAGCTACAATTTTTTAGAAGTTAAGAGCTAAAATGCCACTTTCAATCCCCTACCCCATTTTATCATTTCCCCATAGCTCTGTTACGACTAAAGATAGGAAAAAAATTCAATTAGGCGAATTATCACCTTATCAGAACAACAACATTTATATTAAAAGTTTCTGTCAGCTAAAATTGCTCAGAAGTTATGAGCTGAAAAGCGATATTCAATTCCCCCCC
>BGPR01001718.1:76883-183059 GCA_013235015.1 Araneus ventricosus
CCCATTACTCTGTTACGATTGAAGATAGAAAGAAACTTTCAATTAGAGGAATTATCATATAATCATAACGAACAACTTTTATATTAAAAGCTATTTGACAGCTACAATTGCTTAGAAGTTATGAGCTGAAAAGCGATGTTCAATTCCCCCCAATTTATCTTTTCCCCATAGCTCCGTTACGATTGAAGATAGAAAGAAAATTTCAATTAGGGGAATTATCACCTTATCATAACATACTAATTTTATATTGAAAGATTTTTGACAGCAAGAATTACTTAGAAGATATGAATTCCAATCAGTCACATTCACTTCCACTTTTTATACAGTAAACAAGTTGATATACCTGGCTTTGCTCCGAATTAAAATGTTTTCATGTTTAATTTTTTAATGTAAAAATTACTATTGTATACATATTATAATACACAAATTCCTTTTCTGATTTGAAACGTTTTTAATTAAAATGAGAACATCAATCGAACCAGACGATTTTTAAAAACAGCCGTTTTCTCCATACATTATTATTTGTTATATAGGTACTTCAAATTTTTTTAACAATTACTAAATTAAAAGAAAGGTTTTAATGAATATTTGGAAACAATTAAATTAACTAGTTAATTATTCATTAATTTAAAGCATGAAAATAAATCAATATTTGGTTCCGGTATAAATTGTTAATTAGCATTCTTACTTCTGGAAACAGTTCTTCGTATTATTCTTGTTCTTCAACAAGAATATTTTTAAGAATTCAGGTTAAAATAAATTTTGAAAAAATATTAAATTTAAGAAATTTATGGAATTGAAAGATATCGCGGAAAAACGCATTGCTTAATTAATAATTAAGTGAAAGTTTAAGCAACTTTTAGGCTTTGAAAAGACCACAATGACTTTTATATAAATTAAGATAATTATAGATAATTATAAGTTTAAGATTGCTGGCATATAGTATGAACCATAAAAAACGTTTTAGTGAAGATTTTGTCACAATTAATTATTTAATTTTAATTAAGTAAATAGTTAATTTTAATTAACCAAACAGCTAATTTTAATAGTTAATTTGATAATTAGTTAATTTGACAGATTACTTTAATTTGATATTTAACTAAACATTGCTGGACCAGGATAATTCAATATATAATAGCCAAAAACGATGGATATTTAAATACGAGTTCCCTTTATCCTTTTTTATATTGAAAAATATCTCTTTAACTTTAAAATTGTTTTGGGATTTTCTGCCTGAGTATTTGGTTTTAACTATAGATGATGATTTGAATTTACTGTTCAAATTGGATGCATTCATATCCTATGCTTTAAACATACGCATCAAATTTGCCTTTCACAATGTTTGATAATTTTTATTCTCTTATATGTTAAGAATTTAGTGATTATTATCTCTGTAAACAGGGAGCCCATTCTAGTTGTGTTTAAGTGTTTCATGCCATGTGATTTTACCGTATGATGAAGTAATATTCGCACAATTAATTATATTGTATATAATTAAATAAATTAATTTTTAAGTCTAGAGTCTTTCTTCATTAGTGTCAAGAGTCAATTTTTTGTTACTGTTTCAGATAGGCTGGCTTAATGTTATCTAGGATATAATTGCATTGCTGAGATGTTTATTTCTTTATGAATCCTACCTGTTGAATGATTATGTGTTGATATAAAAAAATTGACCGATAAATCTAGAATAATCTTTTGAATGAAAAATGAAATAATAAAACCTTGATATTGTAAAAAGTTAAATGTCATGAGAGAGAACAGAATCTCAGCGTAAATATTGCAATGTGTGAAAAGAATAAAGTCATTAACTATCTCTGTATTGATCAATATGTAATATTTCATTACTTTTGTAACATTAGCGTAAAGGAATCTACTTTTGCCTTCAAGCTTGCCGGGATTTTTTTTAATTAACTGAAATTGTAAGTAACTTTTGGGCCTTGAAAAGTTAAGGTGAACTTTCTCTTGTCTTAAATAAAAAAGTGTGCGAAGTCTGGTTGAAATCAGTCCTGTGGTTTAGGAGGAGATATGCAGCATACATACAGACACAATAACTTTTATTTAAATTAAGATAATTATTAGATCATTACAAAATTAACATTGCTGGCATATACTATGAGCCATAAAAAAGGTTTAGTGAAGATATCGTCATAATTAACTAAATATTTAATTTTATTTAAGTAAATAGTTAATTTTAATTAATCAAACAGTTAATTTTAATAGTTAATTTGACAGATTACTTTGATTTCACATTTAACTAAACTTGGCTGCACCAAGATTTGTTTAATAAATTTAATATAAGCTATCCAAAAGAGATAGATATATAAGAGTTCCCTTTATCCTTTTTCATATTGAAAAATATGTCATTAACTTTAAAATTGTTTTGGGGTTTTCTGCCTGAGTATTTGCTTTCAACTGTCGATGGAGATTTAAATTTACTGTTCAAAATGGCTGCATTAATATCCTATGCTTTAAACGCACGTGTTAAATTTGGAATTCATAATGTTGAATAATTTTTATTCTCTTATGTGTTAAGAATTTAGTGACTATTATCTCTGTAACCAGGGAGTTCTCTAAATGAGCCCATTCTAGTAATGTTTAAATGTTTCATATCATGTGATTTTACCATATGACAAAGTAATGTTCGCACAATTATATGGTAACCTAGATTAAATAAACTAATCTAGAGCCGTTCTTCATTCATGTCAAATGTCAATTTCTTGCTACTGTTTCAGATAGGCTGGCTTAATGTTATCTAGGGGATATTTGCGCTGCTGGGATATTATTTCTTTATGATTCCTACGTGTTGAATGATTATGTGTTGCGATATATAAAAAAAAATATGACCAATTTACTGACTAATAAAACTAGAATAACCTTTTGGAATGAAAAATGGAATGATAAAACCTTGATATAGTAAAAAATTAAATGCCATGAAAACAGAATCACAGCGTAAATATTGCAATGTGTAGAAACAATAAAGTCATTGGCTATGTCTGTATTGATCAATATGTAATATCTCATTACTTTTGTAACATTAGCGTAACCATTGCCTTCAAGCTTGCCGAAAAGGGATTTTTTTCATTTGCTTTTATGCTTTGCCCTAACAGATTTTAAACATTTTATGTGTGTGGAAATTTTTGTTTTTACTTCTGATTTTCTATATAAAATGAGAGCCTTTGCATTGTAATTAAGCACTCCCCACACTAGGTAGGTTGAGCATTTGTAACCAGTCCTTCTCCCAATGTGTGGGTGAGCAACTGTGTTTCATAACTCAATCTGTTTTAATTCACTGCCCCTGTTCAGGACATATTGTGTAAAATAAATTCAATTTGTCGTCTCCTCGCCGACCGTTGTAGACGTTACCCCGGTTTGGGTAGGCTGATCGGTGTGGTCTAAAAATATCCACATTGAATCCAGCTTTCATGACAGGGATTTCCATATTAAAGTAGCATCAGCAGAAACCGTATGCTGAGCCAGTTGATGTTTGTTTGTCGTCATAACAAAAAGCCGGTCCTTTCTTTACGCTTTATTTCTTTTTTTCTTGTTTTAAAATTACACTCTCACTACCCTTCCTTCATTTTTAAGGAAATTCTGTCTTTTCTTTTTTATTGTTTTCATTTTCTTTCAAAAAAGCTTTATTTCTGACTTCAGCGCAAGTTTCCCTTTTTTTCTGGTTCATATTATCTTTTTCTTTTGCTTTGGAAACTGTAAAATTGAACTAATTCTAAAATCAATTTTATTGCAGGTAGCCTTTTCTGTAGGTCTAGGCATCTCTTAAAAGAAGACAAAGCGCAGAAAAGATAAAAGAAAGTAAGCTTATTAGCCCACAACTTTCAATTTTTTCGCAGGGTGCACTCGTTGATCCCGAATTCTCGTGCCACTTCCCTTTTACTCCTGCCATCTTCCAACTTGGGCTAAACCTCTTCAGTTATTTCCACATGTGATATTTCTATCAGTTTTCCTTTTATAAAGGCGATATTTACTAATAAATGAGTTTCTAAAGCAAATTATAGAACATCACGGTATACGACAGTTTGCGAGAAACTATGAAATAGGCCGAGGAAAATATTTTGTACAACTAAAACTTAAAAAACAGAATCGTGTAAAGATGAAACTATTTCGCAGTATAATATTACGTTTGTATTCCAATAAGATATTATAGCAAAACTATTCATTTATATACAGTTGTTTATTACCTTTACAAGAAAAAAATGAAGTAAAAATTAACGCTAGCTTAGGGAGTCTTAAGAGTACAAAGTGAAAAAATGCTGCGAACTCTTGGCCTCCTCGTTAGCCCTTGACTAAACCGCTGGTAGGTACCAAAAAGCCAAATATAGATAAACTCATTGTATCCGATAGCACTTTTTTAAAATTAAAATGGACATGGACTATATTTCTTTTTCGATCATTTATTTTAAAACTCAACATATAGGTAAACATAACAAAACAAAAGAGAGACTGTGGCTAAATAGCAATTAATGATATAATCATTAAACAGTGGAAATAAACCACATTTTAAGACTATACTAAACACGTACACAATCACGAATGAATGCAGGATGTAAACTGAGTTTCCGGCGTGAGTCACCTTTCCCCGGTCTACGACAGTAACCATGACAACCGGCGCATGCGCGCAGCCGTTCCAAATTATACTTTGTCCTTTGCTTATTTTGCATTTCAGTTGTGTGAATCGTAGAAGCTTGTGTCTGTGTAACTGTTTTTTTTGTACGTTAATCGAAAACCTCACATTTTCTATTTGTATTTCTCTTGAGTGTCACTCTTAGAAATATAAAATTAATATATGAAATTATTGGATATGGTTTTTTGACTCAAGAATAGGATACCAGATTTCAAGTTAAATAGAGAAATTTTACGCTTAATTTAAATAAAATCATGAGTTTTGCATCAAAACCTGACGTGATGGAACTTTTAAAATATTTTTCCCGGTTTCAGTGAGTAAATATCTCTAAGAAACAGTCAAAAAATAATCCTATCTAGTTTTTATCGTTGCAGACCTGTGTTATTTAACAATTCTTAATTCAAAACATAAATTTTTCTACAGAAAAGTTTATCGGAAAAGCAATAAAATTTGCTAAAGAATTGTTTAAGTATGACTTAAAAAACTTTAGCCAGTTATCCACTGTGAAATTTCCATTTCAAATTTTAACTTAATGTGGCCAAAACCGGAGCACCTAACCTGCATTAATTTCTCCTGGATTTTGTTGGGGACGATTCTAAAAATTTAGGATTAAGAAGAAAAAAACACGTTGTTTTCCTGAATTCTTAACTTCAGTTTTTCACTCAAAGATAATGGCGTCCATGTCAAGTGGCCTGCCCTACCTTAATTATACCAAGGAATGATGCATAGAGTAGATTGCACTCTGGCGCGTGGCCTATGTGGGAGCAATTATTCCAACTGACTAAAGGCCAGCCCTGCCACTCAGCAATGCCGGAATATTTTTTACTAATCGCCTTTGGAAACTAGCTGGTTTATTGAGAATTGGTTGATTTTAATTTACATTCAATCAATTGGGATAACTTGATATTCATGGTGCCCTCAAGAAAATATTTTTAACTTCAAATTGTGATAAAGAGACATTTAAACCTTGTAATTTTAGCTGCCTTGCACCTGTTCTGTTCATTGGATACAGGAACGTGCATATTAGAGTCAAATCACAAGATGTAACTGTCCCTGTCGTGTAGCATTTAATTGCACGTGATCCGCAACAAGTTCACTTTCTTATTCTTCACACAAAATACCCATTTAATACCAACATGAAAATGTTGCAGTGCATTTTACGTACAGCAACATGTTAGCTCGATTTCAACTTGCTCATGGAACGAATTAAAGGATAATAAACAACATAATTTTTCTTAAAAGATATATTTCCTAATATATTTGATATCTTTAAGGATTTTGATTACAGATTTCACGATCATTTATAAAAGCAAAATTCTTTTGTAAAAACAATGAAAAATATTTCAGTTTCATTGCAACAATGAAGATTATTGTCGTAAATTATGCATAAAAAATTTTAAACAATTCCTTAAAATTGAAAAAGAATTAATTATGCACAACGAAAATGCACATTGAAAATATAATTTATAGAATTTTAAGGTGGTATAAGATTGTTTTTGTTTACGAAAGTTATTGCCTAAAAATAATCCCAAATTTTCGTTTAATTTTTAATCGATTCAAATTCTATTAAAAGTTTCAAAACAAATAGCTCCGAGGTGCACATTCCCACCCTTCAAAGAACATTTGCTCCATATTTGATAGCTCTAGGCCAAGGGTCGGCAACCTGCGGCTCTTTTGATGTAAAGTTGCGGCTCTTTAGTTCCATACGAAAAAATTAATAATTTATTATCAAAACCCTTAAAAAATAAGGAAATATATTTTTAAGTACCTAATTTCTCAATAGCTTCTATTTTCATAATCGTTAATTACAAATCGCTACGCTTAACATGACCGTAATAAGATAAATTTGAACTATCGTTTTGTTCTTAGAGATGAGACTCCGTAACCATGTTTATCTTTCAGCCAATTGCATTCCATTTCCGTCTCACCCAAACAGTCACCGTCTAGAGTCTAGACGTGTTGTCAGTCAGTCATCCTCGGATAGAGCGTTCGATGTTACATTGCATGTGTGTTAATTTAATTGCTTGCGTTTTTTTGCGTCTCTATTCGCTTGTTGTTTCAAGAAAAATACGATTTAGAAGCGAATTATCTTCTCAAAGGTATGTACGCGTATAATATAATAAAATCAGTAACAGAATTGGATTACATATCTGAGGATCGTGTTAACGAAGTAAAAATGGCAAATAAATTGTTTGCTGTGTTAGAAAGCTAAGTAAAATTTTTAAAAATCATTCTTTTCAGCTCCGCCGCCAGCATGGCATCTGGTAAAAAAAGAGAAGAACTGAAGAAGAAAACCGAGAATTCAATCAGGATTGGACGGAGTCATTTGCATTCATATGCAACACAGATGGCCTTCCGACTTGCCTCATTTGCCACGAAAAACTTGCACACAATAAGAAGTCAAATTTGGAAAGACACTTCACTACAAAACATACCCAGATTGCTGGTAAATATCCAACCGGTGACGCACGAAAAAAAGCTGTTGAAGAGCTCCAAAAAAAAGTCAAGTTCCATGCTAAATAACTGGGCGCAATCCTCCAATAATGTAAATCTGGAAAGCTTTGCAGTATCATTAGAAATTGTGAAAAGAGGAAAACCATTCACAGATGGTGAGTACGTCAAAGATTGTTTTATACGTACATCTGAAGAACTGTTTCGTGATTTTAAAAACAAAGCAGAAATCATGAAAAAAATCAAAGATTTGCCATTGTCTGCTAAAATAGTACAAGATAGAACTGCTAAAATGTCTTCAAATGCAACACATATGCAAGTGGTAGACATTCAACTGGCTTCTGCCTTATCACTTGCTATAGATGAGTCTTGCGACATAAAAGACACGGCACAAGTTACCCTTTTCGTGAGGTATATGTCGTTCCAAGGTCCAAAAGAAGAACTACTAGTATTGCTACCGCTCTAAGGGCAAACTCGTGGAGAAGATATAGCAAATTCTGTGCAAAAATGCCTGGAAGACAATGAAATCGATATAAATAAAATCGTTTCTATAGCAACTGATGGAGTCAGAAGTATGACAGGAATACATAGAGGGGTAACATCAATTCTTCAGAAAAAAATAAACCACGAAATTCTAACATTTCACTGCATAATTCATCAAGAAGAGCTTTATGCCCAAACATTTCCGGCCGATATAGTTGAGGTCATGAACTTGGTAATTAAGATTATTAACAGCATCTTGGCAAAAGCACTCTACCATCGCCAGTTTAAAAATTTCCTTGAAGAAATAGATAGCCAGTTTTCTGACCTACTTCTGCGCAATAAAGTGCGATGGCTTTCCAGAGGTAACGTATTGCAACGTTTTGCTTTGTGCTTGAGTGAAATAAAAACATTCCTCAAAGAAAAAAGCATTGACCATCCCGAATTGGAAGAAGACAAATGGCTGCAAAAATTCAACTTCATGGTAGATGCCACAATGAAACTAAATCTAAGACTGCAAGGAAAGGGCAACCCAGCCTACGCCTTGCTTGAAGAAGTAGTTTGTTTCGAAAAAAAATTACTTATTTTTGTTGAGACATGGAGAGCGGTAAATTACTTCATTTTAAAAATCTGAAGCAATATCGCGATGAGACCAATGCAACTATTGACACGAATTACTTCAGCATAGCTTTAAAAAACATGAAGGATGGATTCGCTGAGAGATTCGAGCAATTCAAAACAAACAAAAGTACTCTCACGTTCATAGTAAATCCTCTCAACACAAATATAAATGAGATCAACATTGAGCCATTTGGAATTCATGCTGGATCGCTTCAAATGCTATTGCTGGATTTGAAAACCAAATATTTGTGGAATGGCAAGTTTACAGAACTCAAGAGCAAGTTGGAAGAGTTGGAGGTCCAGAAATCCATGCACATCTCGCAGCACAAGTGGACAGCTCTAAAAGAAATTCCGCGAGTTGAGGCCCTCATATTCGGCGCATGGAATAGTCTTCCAGAATGCTACAGTGAGGTGAAGAAGTTGGCATATGGAGTGCTGACGATCTTCGGGTCAACATATTCGTGCGAGCAAGCCTTCTCTTGCATAAATATAATAAAAAGTAAAGTTAGAAATCAACTAATAAATAAAAATCTAGAGTCGTGCTTGAAACTTAAAACAACAAGTTATAAGCCAGATTTAATCAAACTTTCAAAAGGCATGCAAAGCCAATGCTCTCATTGATGTAACTATCTATATTTGTGTTTTTATATGAATAAATATTATTCCGTATTTAAAGTCGTTTATTTTAAATCAAAAATCAAATATATATAAGCAAATACTATAATATTGAAAAGAAAATTTTTAGTGGCTCTTTAAAAACTGGGAAATTTTGTAAATTGTAACTTTTGGCTCTTCCGTTTCAATAGGTTGCCGACTCCTGCTCTAGGCCAAACGGTTTTCCCTGTAGAGCTCCAGCACGTACGCACATGTTCGGATTTATTATTAGTAGAGATGAGAGCTAGTTTCTGTTCAGAAGTTCTTTAATAAAAAGAATTTTACAACAAATATATTATCTTCAGTAGTAACTCTGAAAGGAAATCCAAGCGTTCTTGCAACATTTATAATTCATTCTTGGTTCTGTGAAAAGCATTTAAAGTGTTATTGTGTATTTATACACAGTCACTGGAAAGTAGTCCAATTGTCTGTTGTAAGTAAAAGTGGTAGTCACACAGGGTTCATTTCTTCAGTTTCTTCCTAGGGTTCTCGCAACCAAGAGAAAAAAGACTTCACGGAATGAACGGCAACACCTTTGCCCTCTGCTTCGTTGGGATCATCACTTTGCTCCCACTCTTCGAAAGATTCGTCACTAATAACATCATCATCATACAGAACATCGAAAATTTGATGCAGAAGACCTGAAAGAATAAAGGAATTCTTTGTTATATATATCATATAAAAGAGCATTCCAACATGCACAATTTGGAATAATCAATATGAATAATATTCAAAAGTAAACTTGATCATCATAAATTTAAGGTATGAACCACTAAAATTCTTTCACTTCTACATCATTTTTAACTTCGTATCCTGTATTTTCATACTTATTATAACCACTTGCAGCTTCAAAATGGCAAGTTGGTTACGTGATGCTTTCATATATAATAGTAAAAAGAAAAAAATGAAATATTTAGTGCTGTTACAAACGTTTTATAACAAATTAAATATTGAATAAAATTTGTTTCGTTTAATTTCAGATCAACATTTTTATATTCATGTATTAACTTGCATGTTTAATTTTGCATAAATTGGGATAGAATAAGTTTTCTTACAGCGGATGCAGAGGAATCCATTCCAATCCCTATACTATACTGAATAGTATGGATTATTTTAAAAAGTAATTATGATACTTATTCCTTGTAACTCTAAATTATTATATTGGCATTTAGAAGAATATTACTAATTGCTAATTAGTGTATAATAGGCTAAAATATTTTTCTCACATGTATATATTTTTTGAAAAAATTCAGTCACATAAAGCTATAAGTTAGACGCAAAATACACAAGTACTTACCACTAGGTTGACCTAATTGATTCAGAAGAGCTTGCACAGCATACAAAGCTTGCAGTTGCAGTTTTTCATTGGTGGATACATAATGGTATATCAGAGGTGTCCTTGATTTCAATTTACTTGTATTTAATCCCCATGTAGTTCCTGAACCTAAAAGGAAAAACGCACTTTAAAAGTCAAAATCATTCATACTATCAGCTAAATGAAGATTGAGATTTTATTTCCGATTAACACAATAGATCGTTGTTCACAAATCAAATTATTTCATACCTGATAAACAACTTTCATGAACTGCTGTTACCAAGGCACGGACAAAAGTTGGACTACTAATGTCAGATACATTAGCCTAAAAAAGTTATAAATAAAGTTAAAGCGCTTTCTAAGACGATGATATGCAAGTAAATATTTAAGGAAGCAGATTATAAGAAACTAAAAAGATATTTACATAGACCCAATCGAAAACCTCTTCTAATTCAGCATTTATTTCTAACAGATTCAATAAGGGCTTCTTGATTTCTTCCATTGACATCCGAGGCTGTGAATTGACTTTCGCTGAGTTCACTGTAAATTCAAGTTTCTACATGGCGAAAATATAAAAAAATCATTTTAAGCAATCACTAATATAAAATTAAACAAAAAAAAGAGATAAGGACGTTACTTACATGTTTCTTAAGAAATTCAGCTACATTTCTATCGGTTCCAATAATATCAGACCATTGCAAACCAGATTCTCTCCAAATTTCTCCAAACTTTATTGTGCCCTATATACAGATAAAATATATAAGTATTCAGATTATATTATTTGTTTATGGTGATATAATGAATAATAACATATTTTTAGAGTGATTTTATTTAAATGCTTACATTATTGAAAGAGACAATCATTAGGCAATTAACATTAATGTTAATTTACATCCAATGAGGATTGTGCAAACTTTCAATTTTATACTCACAGTCAGTGCCATAACTTAATGACAGTTTATAATCCTTTCAATTTTATACTCATAGTCAGTGCCATAATTTAATGACAGTTTATAATTCTTTCAATTTTATACTCATAGTCAGTGCCATAACTTAATGACAGTTTATAATTATCTATTTACATTTTTATTTTTTGGAAATCCAAGGAACTATTCACTTACTACTAAAAATTTCACGTAATTTATGAAAACATTTTGTTTGAATTGGAAGACACCATCAAGTTTTCCAATTTGCATTTAAAATAATACGATCTTTCATACAAATATGAATTTCTTAAAAATTTCCGCAAAAATTTATCAATTATAACAAAGTTATTTTCAGAATAATTAATAAATTTCATTCAGCATTTTTGACAAGGTCAAATAATCTAAGCAAATTATTATTTTATCATCATTAGAGAACTTTAAATGCAAATTTAATTTTACAGTAACCCTTAATCACAGCATGAATTTTATGATTATAGTCTTTTGTATGCAGAGTTTTAGAATTAAAGACAACTTATAATTTTCAATGGTTTTTTTTTCTTTTTATTCTGTTCTAGAAACTCAAGGATCTATTCAATTATACTAAAAATTTCATAGAATTTACACCCCCTCAAAAAATTTATTCATATAAAATGCTTAAGTTTCCCAATTTGCTATAAACATAAATTTTCTTTCTCACAAGTTATAATTTTTAAATAAGGTTTACAGTAAATTTGTCTATTATATTAACAAAGTTATTTTCAGAATAATCAGTCAAACATAGCATTTTCTAACATTTTTATTCGGAATTTTTGACAAGGTCAAGCAATCTAAGCAAGTGAAAGAGAGGGGAATGAAAATTTAAAGGTATAAAAAATAAACTTATAGTTCACTGTTCTGATAGCTTCAAAATGCCAAGACTAGCACTCTTTGACGAATTAACACAAGAAAGGGTTGACAGGCAACAAGTAAGGTGAGCTCATTTTCGGAATTTTCTGTTATGTCACGCTAAGTAAAATGTAAATACCCTCCTCAAATAAAATGTATATATGTAGTGTTAAATTGAATTATAGCCATATCACATAGAAATGACCATGTCTAAATACATATTATGTAAATACCGTAAACTAACTGATTGAATCATCATTAAATTTCCCAAACCACGATTTATTTTATGCGTAGTTACTTCATTAGTCGTAGGTGCTCACTAAGAAAGGGATTTTCCTGGTTTTAATTAATTAAAAATTTATCTGAATTTTACTATTTTTCTAAATAATTTCGGTGCGTATTATCCCACAAAAAGCATTTTACACCATTTTAAAATTTTAAAAATTAGGTTTTTGATGATGCCACTAATATTTCCGTGTAATTTTTTTTCTTTTCATTTAATAATTTCTCTAATTTTGTTTAATTTGTTTCTTTGTAACAATGATTTTTATTATTGTAATAAAATTCAAACCAATTTTATTGTTTCAACAAATCTTTCAGTCACGTGTTTTTCCACTATATAGTTAAGACTATAAAAATTGCTTTCGTTGGATATTAACCTCAAAGCAGAATTTCCATTTTCGTTTTTATTTGATTACGTAGTATAATACACATTTAATATTGTTTCGAAAATCGACCGGTGAGTGTATGAAGAAACAGTCCAACAAGAAGGGTAATGGAGAATGACGCTTTATTTTCTCGAACACGAAGCACAGGTTACAGGAAAAGCAGCACTTGCAGAAATTAGCAATACAAGCAAACAGCAAATCACTAATAATAACAGCAATAGCATGAACAAAGCACTCATCGTCTAACACCTGACTAACTCGCAATGTGAACAATACTCCAAAGAGATTAGTTCCTCGCTGAGTGTGTCGGTATTTATACCCTCTTTCCTACAGGATGCTACGTCACAGGAAAATTAAAGAAGAATCTCCATAACTTCGCTCCTAATAGAGATAACGAGAAAATTCTATTATTTTCGGGAAAAGACATTTTGTCGCCAAGTTTGGGGGTTAATGTCTTCCATTCCCCCAACATTCCCACAAAATCTCTGTAAATGTCTCTTTCCAGCTATAGGACTAACATGGCAGGGAAGCGACTTTATAGTTTTGTAACATCCTTGTACGTAAAACAATATATCTTTTAAACACTACTTTTTCACATTGCTTGAAATTCTTTTTGTCGTAAATGCTTTGAATTATTAAATGGTTTCATATGAACGCACGTTTAATTTTTATTGCATTAAGTAGATATATCAAATGTCCTTTTAATTTCTGAGTTTCAGCTCGAGCTTAGGAAATAAAATTTTATTTTGCTTGACAAGCTGTTAAATTTTTATTGCATTGTTATATATTTTCTCACAGTGGCTTCAAAGTAATACTTTTTAAAACACGGCAACAGACATTTCCTTTTAGTTTTGAGTTCTAACTTCAAATTTTGTGCTTCTATTTAACTTTGAAGTATCTATAATGCAGTCATAATTTTCTGTCAATCATTATAACAAAATATTGTCAAATTATTTTCATTCTTTTGTAAAATACTTAACCACGTGTTTTTCTTTTGTTTTTTTAAACTATGCTAAAAATGCTATTTATTCTTTCATATCGACTAAAAGGTACGTTGTTATTACAACTACAGTCAGGAAAAAACTTCAGAAATAAGAGTGATAACATAAATTTTATAGTATGTACGTTTATAAACGGAGTTATTTTTTCCTATGTGTTAATTGGATGATAATTTTTTTCATCGCTTTCATTTAACATTTCTCAGCTTTACATTTAACGTTTTGGTTGTAGCCCATTAAATTTTTGTCCCGTTGCTAAACAAAAATCCTTTTGAGCTTATAACTAAATTATGAAACATATCGTGTAGACACACTATTCTATTGCTTCTATGAGTATGTTTCGACTGAATTTCGCAACATTTCGTATATTGGATGCAAGTTAAAAATTGAGGAGAGAACAAGGACCTGTAATTACCATGTACTTGAGCTCAAGAAAAGTGAACAGGTGCAAGGCGGGTAAAAAGAGCGGGTTTGAATGCGGATCACAGAATCTAAAGATTCAATTTCCTTTCTCAAGTATCCTTGAAGAGCAATACCAGTGTGATTAAATTAATACCAGTGTGTGACATAAAACACAAACGATATTCCTGAAACGGTCACTAGAACCAGGAAAGCTCTTAACAGGTCATCTAAGTGTAAATAAGATCAAATTTTTGGTAGAATATACACCATTCATATCGACAAAGCTGAGTGTTATTACTAACGCATGTTGTTACATGTATAAAAGTCTAATCGAATTCATGACTGAGTCATCAAGAAATCTCCCAAACATGATGACTAGGAACTTAAAATTTACTAGATTTCGTTCTTTAAATACGAAAATCACTTCCAAAAAGTCTACTTATTCAAATGTAGAATGGAGCATAAAATTCATTCCCTTCCCCTTTTCTCATTAATCGACTAAACTAGTTAAAATCATTTGGAAAGGAAAAGGAATGATTTTTAAGGAAGTCCTTAAAAATTAGTTAAAATAATTTTTAAGGACTATTAGTGAGACATTTGTTTTTCTACTGTACCATCTACGAATACAGTAAAATATCGAAATTGATCCCCCCCCCCCTATTAACTGGGTTGCATTTGGGGGGGAGCGATTTTACGAAGAGATGCTAGTTTTTATTAAAATTCCTGCTAAAATTGTTAGTGCATTTTTGATGCAAATTCCCTTTTCTAATAAGCAATTGTGACATCCACACTAAGATTACAATCTTCTGCTTGCACAGTAATGCATTGTATCTTATTACCTTCCGCTTGGCTGCACAATGAAGTATGGATGAAAGTAGCTTATCAGCCTTTTCAGATGGTAAGCATGGTTGCAATACTTCTTTTAAAAATTTGAAGAAATTTTCAATATCTTCTATCATAGGCTCCATGATTTCTCCTATATAATCGTAAATTAAAGGAATATCCAGAGCAAAATCGTCTATTACTTCGAAGATACCAGCAAATCTACAAAAACTAATAATAACAATAAAATTTTAGTATCGATGTACACGAAAGCAAGTAATTTTCGTAAAAACGCAAATAAATAAAAATAATTAATAAACAAACTATTAATTTGGTTTTTATAAATGTAAATTCAAATTCTTAATTTCGTGAACTATTCTGGTTATTTTATATTAATTAACAATATTGTCACGAAGAAAATCAATTCTATAAAACAACTATATTTATTTTCAAATCGCAAATTAAAATGAATACAAAACGCTCACATTCCAACTTGAAAGATAAAAGAAATAATATTATTATTCAAAGAACTAAGCACAGGCTTAAATTTATACATCAATGTAGAAGCTTCTCGAACTTTCTAAACGAATAATTTTACACAAAGTTGCCAATAAATTTTCAGTGGTTAAACAAAACTAATAAATAAAGATATCGAAAATTTTTGTCGACGTACATTTAAATCCGTAACTTCAATGATAGAAGAAGGAAAGTTGGAAAGGGTTTTTTTCTTTTAATGTGCTCTCCAGTTGTGCTTTTAAAGAAAAAGGACGTCAGTTGGTTGCCTTGTGTAGATTATAGTAGGTTGAATAAGATTACTAAGAAAGATGTCTATCATCTTGGAAAGATCGACTATAATATGTTATCGCCTGATAAAGACACTTTTTCTTCTCTGGACCTTTATTCAAGTTACTGGCAGATTGAAGTAGTAGATGAGAAACACAGGGAAAAGACGGCATTAATCACACCCGAAGGATTGTATGAACTAAAAGTCATTCCCTTCGGCCTCCGTAACACACCAGCCGCCTTCGAGAGGATGATAGACAATCCGTTACATATGAAATGGAGAATGTTCCTCTGCTATTTGGGTATCGTCATCGTGTTCTCAGAGACATTTGACGAACTTCTAAAGATGCTATGCTCCGTTTTAGAATTCATTCAAACTGCAGGCAACATTTTAAACCGAATGAGTCTTTATTTTGAGCTCAACAGTTCAAAAAACTGGGTCATTTGTTATCAAAAGAAGGTTTGAACCCGACACACAGAAAATACAAGCTGTGAGTGAATTCTCAACACCTAGAAATATTTATGATGTGAAAAGTTTTCTAGGACTTTTTTCCTATTACCTTCGATTCGCCTGAAATTTCTGTCGTAAAGCTTTTCCACTTCATATCTTGCTGAAAGTTGATTTAAATGGGGTTATAATAAGTGGAATCTTTAAGCTCGACATTCACGATCACTGCACTCCACACCATTCCATTTTCAACCCATTTATTTAGGCAGGTCACTCACAAGCCGCTCCATGCAAATCACACACCCATCACCAACGGGCTTTTCGATACCCTTCTGTATCTACTTTTCCCGGCTTTGAAAACATGAGTCCCCACGAGCTCCTCTAGAGTGAGAGGGTCTCGCCGCTCCATCCCCCATGTATCTACACCGGTAGCATTTCAGCATTTTTAACCGGCCAGTCCAAATGTATTTCAAGCAAAGTTGGATTTTCAAACTTTTGACCACACCACGCCACTTCTCACCGAAAATTTGAATATTATATTTTTCAAAAATGGGCTGTTGTATTAAATAATGTTACAAAAATCGTCTGGTGGGTGTGCGTGAATGCCGTCCAACACGCTGGATAATAAAAAAAATGACTCGTTATTTTAAGAGAACTCCAGGAAACAAAACTTAGAACTGGTAACAAAACTAAGCAGCTTTTTTATTAATTTATACATGTAGCACATCACTAAAAAAATCAGTAACAGCACTTTCAATAACCAGCAATGTCTATCAGTTCACCACCTTCACTGCTGACCAAACTCCAACTCATTCACTCTTAGTTTGAGAGCTTGCTTTTTATACCTTTGCAACAGGAAGAGACGTCAAATAGTAATGTCTTGAGGGTTCTGGGTATTTCCATAATTCGTGAAATTTCTAGTAGTTTCGTTTTGTCACCAAGTCGCCAAAATGGTCACCAAGATCGGTGTTCATTGGCTTGGCTCCCAGTAAAACCTCTGTAAAACTCTCTTTCTTGTCCAAAGATTATTACGTCAGAGAAACAACTTTACAACTTCTTAACTGCTGGACGAAACTTGGATTTCTGTTCTTCATATTTGCATAATGTTTGATTTATCTCCATTTGGTGAAGAAGAGGATTTGAAGTTCGATTCTTGTTTCGTTATGACGTCATTCCAAAGATGGGAATGTTTATTTACTGCATAACTATATATGTTACCGTGAAAGACCGAAATTTGGAGAATGTCGACTTTCACCGTTGAATGTCAACATTCACATTTGGAGAATGTCGACTTTCACCGGTGAAAGTCGACATTCTCCAGTTTCGGTCTTTCACAGTAACATATATACAATAATTGGAGTGACGTCGTATCATGATGATTATGTATTTATTATTATGCTATGTTTTCTTTATGAACTCCAGTTGAGTTCATTTATTAATTATAAATGTTTTTAATAAAATTAATTAGTTATCTTAAAAGTTCTGTCTCCTTGTTATTATCATCGTAAACTGCTGCCAAACTCTGCACCACCAACAAAATAGTTATGGGCCTGATGGAAATGCCCTTATGGTGATACTTATTATAGTCAAGGTGTCCTTTAGTAGGAGGGTCTGTCTATACCTCTAACTAAACTTTTTCTAAGATGGAGTCTATGAACTTTCAGATTCCAGAGCTAGGGTAATGGCACTTAAGTACGAGTTTTTTCAACTGTAATTGAACCAGATGAAAGTATTTGACTTTATATAAGTAAACTTTCACGTATAATAGAGTAGCTCCGAGAATCTGGTCATCCAGTTGAGGACTTGGACCAATGTTTTCAACTGCTAAGGTACTTGCCAACTGAATATGAGAATATTGTCCAAACTGTTTATAGATGGGAAGACAAGAATTTTAAATTTACAACAAAAGTTTTAGAAGAGATACTAGCGGAAGAAGAGAGACTTCGACAACGAACAGCTGACCAAGTTATAGTTTCTATGGTAAGTAAAGCAAAGAAGCAGATCGGGAAAGAAGTCACATTTCCCGTTCACCGAGATCTTCAAGCAAGAAAACAAACTTTAAGGGGTCTATTCTGATACCCCCGGTTGGGTTGGGTTCCGCACGTTAACAACGGAACCCAACCCAACCGGGGGTACCAGAATAGACCCCTAAGAGTATATATCCGAAGCAACCATCAAGAAAGAAAGTCTCCTATTACTCTGTTCCGAATTGTCACACAAGCTCCGAAGTTAGAACAAGCTACTTATTGGAAGCATTTCCTAGTTCTGACGAAGACGGAGGATGGATCTTCGACTCGGCAGCGACTACACATTTTTGTCGTGACAAGGACCAGTTCTCAGAATTTCAACCAGTGAACAACCAAACTCTAGTTGGAGAAGTGGACAATATAACTACCTCCATAAAAGTTACAGGTACTGTGCATCTGAAAATTGGTAATGTACGAATAAAACTTTCTAATGTTGCTTATGTTCCGGAATTGAGGAAACATTTATTATCAGGACCATGATATGATTAAAAAAAGGAGCAAGTTTTAAAGGTTCTAAAGGAAAAATTAATGTATTTCATAGTAATAATGAATTATTGTTTACAGCTTAATTAATTAATGGTTTATATTATTTCCTCCCTGAATATCGTTATGCATCTAAATGGAGTCTTTATTTTGAGCTCAACATTTTAAAACTCTTGACCATTTGTTATCAAAGGAAGGTGTGAAACCCGACCCACAGATAATACAAGCTGTGAGTGAATTCTCAACATCCAGAACTATTCATGATGTGAAAAGTCTTTTTTCCCTATTACTTCCGATTCGCCGAAAATTTCTGTCTTAAAGCTTTTCCACTTCATATCTTGCTGAAGGTTGATTTAAATGGGGTTATAATAAGTAGAAACTTTAAGCTCGACATTCACGATCACTGCACTCCACATCATTCCATTTTCAGCTCATTCATTTAGGCAGGTCATTCACAAGCTGCTCTATGCAAATCACACACCCATCACCTACGGCTTTTTCGATACCCTACTGCACCTACTTACCCCGGCTTTCAAAACATGAGCTACCACCAATTCCGACTTCCTCTAGTGCGAGAGAGTCTCGCCGATCCCCTCCCCCACGTATCTATACCGGTCGCAATTCAGATTTATGACCGGGCAGTACAAATGGATTTCAAGCAAAGTTGGATTTTCACCACACCACACCAATTATCACCGGATTTTCGCATTGACGACCGGTTTTGGCGAAGTGTGACAGAATTTGTGTGGTGTGGAGGGATCGTGAATGTCCAACTTTAGTGGAGCTAATAATGGTCCTCACTTCGGATCCTGTATTAGGACTATACGACGAACGTGCTCCCTCGTAATTACACATTGACGATAACGGCTGTGATTTGAGTGCCGTCCGAGTTCAAATTCAAGATGGAAAAGAAAGAGTGAGAGCTTACCCCTCAAGGGCTCTAACAAAGGCCGAGATGTGCTATTCAAGTACCGAAAAAGAAATTCATGCGGTCATTTGGTTTATAAATAAATTACGACCCTATCTATATGGAAAGCCTTTCAGTTTTGTTGCCGATTATCTTTCGCTTTGTTGGTTAACTGGAATTAAGGATCCTTGTGAAAGACTAGCAAGAAGGGCCGATTTCTCAATCATTCATAAGTCCGGAAGAAAGCATAAGGAAGCAGAGACTGGTCTGGTCACGGGGGTAAGAGACGGCGTTCTGCTCTGTCCAGATACTACATAGAAAAGAATAAAAACTCGTCTTATCAGGAGGTTGCAATTACTTCCGAAATTATATTGCAGAGAAATGACAAAGAGATTACAAAATTACTAATAATCCTAGAGAAGTCAAGCGATGCATAAAAAAAGTTCCTAATAATCGATGGAATAATCTGCGAAAAGAACTTCGACCCATTAGAGGACAAAAGGCTTTTCACATCCAAAATCATTTAAGAGACGATACTCTGAAAAACTTCCAAGACGACATCAGCTGGACACTTGGGATTTGTTAGAATGTACGACCGGATCTGCAAGCAATTTTATTTGCGAGGATTTTTCAAGATCATGCGCCGATATGTGACACAATGTCGAGAATGTCCATGTGGGAAAGTCATAACACAACGACCACTGGGAAGTCTAATACCTATATCACCGGCTACTATGATCTTCAAAAGAAATGAAGTTGATTTGTTTGGACGATTTCCAGTGTCAATGCAAAGAAATAAATGAATTGTCGTGTGTACGGACTATCTGACAAGATATGCTGTTGTTACACGATATTTGAACTCCAGTGCAGTTCCAGATGTAGCTAAGTTTAGTCCCAAAGAAATCATTTTAAAGCACGGTGCACCACGATTCATCATTACAGACAGTGAACAAGTTCTCGAAGCGCAGTTAGTAACTGAACTCATTCATCTATGTAACACAACTTATCGAATGATAATGGCTTATCATCCCCAAACCTGAAACTTTTGAATAAAGTGTTGTCTGATGAACTGCCCATGTATGTAGACGTCGATCAGAAAAACAGAGAGGAGCAAATACCTTTGTTATAATCGCTTATTACACTGTTAAATAAGAAACGAAAGGTTTAATTCCTTTCGACCTACTCCACAAACACGAAGCCGAAAAAACGACCCTCGATACTATGCTTCCTTTCATTTCCGATTATTTGTAAGACGATCGTAACAAGATACTCACCACTAGAGCTGAGGAATCGAGGAACCTCCAGCGGACTCACAAGCACAAAAAAATATTGTCAGCGCTATGGTTCCACACATAGGATGGACTTTAATAAGCCAAGAAATTTAATTTGAATTTTTACGCCAGTTCGTCAGGTGGGCTAATCAGAGAAACTTCTCACACATTATTTCGGTTTCCATCAAGTTTTAAAACGATTATCCATTGCGACTTATGTTGTCGATATTTTTACCCTATCTCGAGACCAAACGACGTAGGGCACGATCGGCGCATGAAGCCACACTTTGAGACGAATATCCAAGTTGTCTCGAGCCCCTCTCCTCAACTTTTCTTTTGCCGTTCTTGACATTAGGGAATAAGCACGTGGACAAAAAAATTTCTTTAGATAGGTTTCTTAAAGCTATTGAAGATTTACTGGCAACATTGCGTAAAATAATCCGTTTAGAAAGCTTCTGTGTGATGTATAAATTTAAGAGCGTACTTTAGCTCCTTAAATAATATTATTATTGTTTTCTCCTTTCAAGGTGGATGTAAGTGTATTCTTTTCCCCTTTTAATGTGGCATTATAATTACAATGAAAAAATTAGCCTTATCACAAACTTATCGTAAAATAACAATGTTGCCTTAAGTCGACTATCTCTGCTTATAATAAAAGTGAAAGTGTGTGTTGTAGGTCTGTCTGCTGGCAGAGGGTTTGATCTAAAATTAACAAGTTCGTCCACATAACAATTTCAAGCTGCCTCCAATTTTTTCATGCAATATATCCAGGGCAGTAGATTGACATGGTGAATGTGTTACATGGCCTGCAAGCTTAACGGATTTGAATCCATTGCACTTTTTCTGGGGGTACCTGAAATCATTAATCTAAGGCATAACTTTGAACTCAGTGGAGAACTTGAGGATAACGGGGATTCTAGAATTCTTTGCATAGTCCCGCTGACAAGATTAACTCGAAGCCAGGCCTCTGCTAGCGAGTGCTCCATTCCTGTATTCGCCGGTGTCAGGTGGACAACAGTGCCTTCGGACGCCACTTTGAGCAGCTAATGTGAGTACTCGCATAGCCTGTTACATTGTTGTGATGTCTTTTCTCTGCTTTACACGACATGCGCCCATTTATGCACTTATTTTTCAGAATGAATAAATGCATTTCCACTCAAGATTCCATTTCGAAAGTTGTTTTTCTTGGCGTGCCTTCTAGCAGTCTGTCGGTAAAGTTCCACACCACCTGCATAACATGACACGTAATGTACGCGATTTGTCTCTTACAAGACATTATCTCAACCTACCACAAGGATAGAGAAAATTAATCTTTTACTGCAAAACAGATTTTAATAAAAACCAAATTCCGATTTATTGTTATAAATTGTCCGAATATAATGTCTCAAATGTTTTCCGAATTATTGTACAATGCAAAACTTTCTTAAACTGGATACTTCTCAGTACCATTAACAGAAAAAAATATTCTAAAAAATTTCAAATAATAAGATAGTAAAATTTACACAACTATATTCTACTTAGAAATTACAAATATATTTAAAAAATATTGCTTAATCATATATTGAAAAATTATAAATTTTCAGATAAAAAAGCAAAGGAAATTACCCTTTCTTATACTGCTCAAACGTTATGATTTTCTTTTTCAGAAGTGAAGATAACAACTGGCCTAGAGAATACCTAGCCTGACTAGACCTTTCAAGAACTTGATTAATTGCAGAATTGATGAACACATGGACAGTGTTTGGAGAAGTCAGCTCCATGACGCACTTTATTGCTTCCTAATAAGAATGAATATTTAATAAATCAGAATTTCCCATTATACAAGGCGATTATAATTAAAGTTGCACTTTCAGAAGGCTATAAAAGAAGAACCACTGATTAGAATGACCTGATATTTCATCTGAGTATACGTGAAGCAATGGGAATTTGCTTTGCAAAAGAAAAAAAAATACCTCAAAAGTTGACAGATAGATCTCGCTGTACTCATGATAAGATGCTATTAAACGACTGCTTTAAAAGATATGCTAATTTTAAGATGCAAATTAAAAGACGTGACATGCGCACAGCACATTACACTTGTGATAAAAATGCGGGGAACATGCAGTTCCTGTTATTCTGCATCTGAGAAGGTAGTCATGACTCTATCATTGAAGGATCGGGCTCTGCTTGTGAAGCTTTTTTTACAAGAACTGTGACTGTGTAGCAAGTGCATTGAAGAAATTCCGGACATTAAAGGGTTTAAGAAGCGGCTCTGGTCCGATGACTGCATTCGGTTTGAAGAAGATGATTGACAAATTCGAAGAGTCTGGTTCATTTGACGTGAAATGTGGCAGAGGGAGGAAAACAATTGCTTTGACGTCAGTGGAGGATGTGGCTACAACATTGCAGGAAGCGTCAAACAGTGCTTTGGGAGCGTGCAGTGCACGGGGAATTTCCCGAACTTTACACATGCTTGTCAGCACGGTTCGTAAAATTTTACGAAACATCCATTCAAAATTACGCATGTTTAGGAGTTGGTTCCTACTGACTTGTCAAATCGAGAAGCTTTCGGCCTGCAATTTCTTGCTCGAATGGAAATGGACAATGCATGGCTGTGAAACATTTTGTGGACAGATGAAGCCATTTCCATCTCCAAGGTTCTGTAAATACCCAAAATTGCAGAATATGGTCAAGAGAGAATCTGCTCCAAATGCAGTCATTGCCTCTTCATTCTCAAAAGGTCACTGTGTGGTACGGGTTTACGGCAGCATTTATCGTTGGACCTTTCTTTTTCGAGGAGATTGGTCCTTCGGGTCCTGTAACCTGTACAGTCAATGGGACACGCTATGAATCTCTTTTGTGAAACCAGCTCATTCCAGCACGGATGTGTGGATAGCACAATTTTTATGCAAGATGGCGCTCCTCCGCACATTGCAACACCAATGAAGCAGCTGTTGAATCTGCATTTTGGAAATGACAGAAATATCAGTCGCCATTTCCCAACAGTCTGGCCGCCACGATCACCTGCACTGAATCCTTGCGACTCCTGGCTGTGGGGTTACCTAAAAGATGTTGTGTACGGGGGCCCGATTGCGAACTTAATTGAGTTTAAAAACCGCATTACGCAACACATTCACAATATCACCACTGAAACACTCCGATCTGTTGTGGAACAAGCTGTTTTACGCTTCCAGCTCATAGGAGAAAACAGTAGACATCAAATTGAACATTTTTTAAGCAAGCCGAATTCCTTTTCTTGATGGTTTCATCAGTTTTTGCTTTTCTTGCGGTTTTTGGCCTAGGGACACTTAAAAACCGATTTTTTTTCCTATCCACTGTCGCACCACCTTGTCGTGGTGGATGGGCTTTGAACAAAGGGTGCCACAACATGTCACGTCTTTTAATTAGCATCTTAACATTAGCATATCTTTTAAAGCAATTGTTTTTTAAGCTTCTTATCACGAGTACAGTGCCATCTATCTGTCAGCTTTTGAACTATTTTTCTTTTCTTTCGCAAAACAAATTCCAAATGCTTCACATATACTCAGATGAAATATTAGGTGGTTCTGACCAGTGGTTCTTTTTTTACAGCCTTTTGAAAGTACAACTTTAATTATAATCATCCTGTATGTTAAGCAAATGTTTCATTCCATAAGCAATAACATTGCTTAACGAAATGTGAACATCCAAGATCTAACAACATACTTTCACAAATACTAATACATCACAAAAACTTTCTTAAAACATGTTACACTAGTCTAAAGATGAAAATGTTATAGTTTTCAACCTATTCTTTGTCAAGTGTTGGTGTACACTAAATGTACCACAACTGGTCAGAAGATTATTTTCCAATTACAGTTGCAATATATCAATGAAACACCTGTATATTTTCTAGTAATCTTCTCATTTATAAATAAAAATGTTCTATGAAATTGAATAACTAGTTAAACTCAATCAAGACTCAATTTGAAATAATAAATGGAAAAACATATATACATACCTTGAAATCATTATTATAAAGGAATTCCTCTATAAGAGGCTTTGTCTTCCTCTCTATATCATCTTCGTTGTACTCTGGGCCAATGAAGGATAATTCTAAAAGAAATATTTCTTTATAAAAATGAGGAAACCTAATTTGCTAAATTAATAAGATGAATTTTCTTCCTCAAGTACACTTTATAACCCTTAAAAGCCGGAGTTTTAAAAAATTGATTTTAAAATTTTTTTTGACTTGCATTTCTTGAATAAAACATGGGAAAAATACTTTTAAAAATCCTATTTTGTTTTAAGTATGGTATATGGCTAAAAAATAGTTTGTTACCAATTGACAACACTGGGTTTTATTTCAGAAAAAAATTTCCTTGATAAAATCCTATATGTCAAACACAGATGAATTTTAATAAATAATAATACAATAATATGGATACGAAATTTGCTTCAATATTGTAGAATAAATTATGGTGTTCTCGAGCAAACAAACAAAGCTTAAAAGATCAATTTATTATTTTTTTATCAGCTGCCATCTGTACGTTGTAAATTGATTTAATAAAAATTTCAGTATGTATCCTATGGAAGCAACAGGCATTAGAGCTTTAGTCTTATTCTCAAGAATTTAGAAGACAAAATTATGTATGTTGCTTAAAAGCAACACTTGGCCTTTAAGGGTTAAACAGCGCTAATTTTAAATGATTATTAATTCAGCATGACATTTTGGACAAAATTTAAAGAATACAACAAAAAGACTGAAAAATCAAAACGATGCCTTTAGCTGGAAATATTTTTAATAATACAACAGTAAATAATGTGCTCTCCTTTGCATCTAGAATGCTGTTTGTTTCTGTTTAAACTATATCATAAATTGAATGTTATTTCACACTCATTTTGTTGAAGTAGGAAAGTAATAAAATAAAAGTTTCCTCAATATGGAAAATATTTTAACTGGATAAATAACAAGTAGTTCTGTGAACAGTAGATCTCAGGTCCAAGAAAAACTAAAACTCCACACAAGATGTACTATTAATCATCGTCTTTAAAGATTAACCATTTTCTTTCGAATGTGAAGTATTTAGACAAGTCTCTGCTTTATCAGTATTAACAAAACTGCTATTAAATGCCTCACCATCACCAAAATTTCTCAACAAACAAATTAACAAAACAAATTTACAGACAAACAGATGAAATCCCGAATGATCGAGTTAAAAAATGATCTTGCTTCGATCGGTCAAAAATATAAATTCCATTATACCCCTTTTATGCGAATATTTTCGCACAATTTACATAAAAGATGAAAATAATTTCTTCCCATCCTATATAAAAATAAAAGATGATTTAAACACAGTGTTAAATTAATTTTTTAAACTAATACTTACAATATTAGTTTAATCAATTTTTATTTAATTATATACCACTATAACCAAATTATATATTATTTAAAAATTAAATTTGATTCATATTAGATAAAACTGCATTTTCATCTTTACTCGCTTTTGATATTTACAAAGACTAAATCACTATATAAATCAAAAACTACTACATTAATTTCTTTTCATTTTAATATTATAAATGTAGGGAAAAGACGGGTAAGATGGCTACCTTAAGCTTTGGGGATTTTTCCTGACCTCACTATTCGTTACAAAATGATTATTGTTTCGGCAAAATCTTCTTGTAGCTCTTTACTTTAAAATAATATTTTTTTAAATTTTTATTTTCAGATTTGAGACCCAAAAATTTTATTTAAGAAAAAAAAATTCAATTAAAAAATTTTAATTTCAGTCATCTTACCCGACTGTACGGATAAGATGACCGAAGTGAGGAACTATGTAATTCAACGTCATATTCTATCAAAAAACTATTTAAAACGGTTGAGATCGCATCTTGATCATAACAAACTGAATATAACTGAAAACAAAAATAATCGGACTAAAGTAACAGCAGAACACAAATGAAATATTATCAATCGAAATTTTAGATTCAGCTAGTATAGGTGGAATGGGGACAGAGTTTGCACATGAAACATAGGATTCCCAATTTCGTTTTTCTTTGCTCACTGCAAATGATGCATTCTTCAATATCGAGGTCATCTGGGTACAGATTGTCTTCAGCGTCATTTTTATGTATGCACGTATATTTTTATGTGTCTCTTATACTGAATATTTTCCTTGTCCGTGTACAATAATAAAAATGACTTTTCTTAACTGCAATGCATCTAAGTATTAATTAGTTCTGCATATCTTCCACCAACTATATTACCTTTCAACACAGAGTTCATTTCGTCAGTTTCTTCCTCGGTATCTCGTAGCCAAGTGAAAAAAGACTTTACGGAATGAACGGCAACACCTTTGCCCTCAACTTCGTTGGGATCATCACTTTCCTCCCACTCTTTGAAAGATTCGTCACTAATAACATCATCATCATACAAAACATCGAAAATTTGATGCAGAAGACCTGCAAAAAAGGAATTCATTATTATGTATCTCTACTAATAATAGAGGAGAATTTCGGTGTCTGTGTGCGCGCATGTTGGTGCTCTACGGGGCAGACCACTAAACCTAGAGCTACGAAATTTGACACAAACATACTTTGGATGGTGGGGTATCACGTCAAAGCCGTTTTTAGGTAGATTCCTTATAGGAACTCTACCTATTGCAATGGTTCTCATGACACGACTTTCGGAAAATTTTTGCAGATCTTCACCGATCATGACCCCTAGAACCCAAAACCACCCTTCGTTAAAAAGTTTATATATATATATATAACGCTTTTTCCCATGTTATCTTGTGAACACGATAACTCGAGTAATTTTGAGGTAAATTTAACCAGATTGGGATATGTTGTAAGGATAGTGAAAATCTCGGTCGAGTTCGTAGATGGGCTATCCAGCTCAAAGGGGGTGGAAATGGTGGGGGGTGGAAATTTTCATTTTCCCATAATTCCTTTACAAATGAAAATAGAAAGAAAATTCAAATCAGGCGAATTATTGCCTTATCATAACGAACAATTTTTGAATTTAAACTTTTTCGATAGGTACAATTACTTAGAAGTTATGAGGTGAAAAGTGTTTCCCACCCTTCCCCTCCTCTCCCCCAAACTTAAAGTACGTTTTAACCTATGCATGTTACCCCTTGTTGGAAAGCTCTCGTCATTTGCAGTCACTTCCACCCGTTTTCATTCTTGTAGCTCTAATCCTTATGAGAATAGAGGGCTAAATGTTCTTTTCCTTATTATTATTAGTAGAGAAGTATATGCATAACGCTTTGGCCCGTGTTATTTTGTAAACACGATAACTAGAGTAATTTTCATTAGATAGGATGGCGACGGATATGTTGTAAGGACGGTGAAAATCTCGGCCGAGTTCAGAGATGGGCTAACCAGCTCAAAGGGGGTGGAATGGTGAAAATTTCATATTCCCATAATTCCCGTACGATTCAAGATAGAAAGAAAATTCAAATTAGGCGAATTATTGCCTTATCACAACAAACAACTTTTGTGTTGAAACTTTTTTTGATAGCCACAATTTCTTAGAAGTTATGAGCTAAAAAGCCATTTTCAATCCCCGCGCCAACTTATCATTTCCCCATAGCTCTGTTACGACTAAAGATAGAAAAAAATTTTCAATTAAGCGAATTATCACCTTATGAGAACGAACAACTTTTATACTAAAAGTTTTTTGTCTGCTAGAATTGCTTATAAGTTATGAGCTGAAAAGCGATATTCAATACCCGCCCCCCACCCCAATTTATCATTTCCCCATCGCTTCGTTAAGATTGAAGATAAAAAGAAAATTTCAAATAGGGGAATTATCACCTTATCATAACAAACTACTTTTATATTGAAAGTTTTTTGACAGCAAGAATTATTTAGAAGTTATGAGTTCCCATCAACCGCATTCACCTTCACTTTTTATACGGTATAATATATAATTAATTTATGAATAATTAATTTAATTAATTTATAGTTAATATCTTTGTTAAATTTTGTTAATTATAACTGTTAATTGATATACCTGGCTTTGCTCCGGATTAAAATGTTTTCATGTTTAATATTTTTTATGTAAAAATTACTATTGTATAAATATTATAATACACAAATTACTTTTCTGATCTAAAACGCTTTTAATTAAAATGAGAATATCAATTGAACCAGACAATTTTTAAAAACATTCGTTTTCTTCATACGTTATTATTTGTTATATAGGTACTTCAAATTTTGTTAACAATTACTAAAGTCAATGAAAGGTTTTAATGAATATTTTGAAACAATTAAATTAACTATTTAATTATTCATTAATTTAAAGCGTGAAAATAGATTAATAGCTGGTCCCGATATAAATTGTTAAATCGTCTACTTTTAAAATTTTCTTTTAGCATTCTTCCTTCTGGAAACAGTTCTTCTTATTATTTTTGATCAACAAGAATATTGTTACGAATTTAGTTTAAAATTAATTTTGAAAAAAATATTAAAATGAGAGAAACAAATTTATGGAAATGAAAGACATTGCGGAAAAACGCCTTGCTTAATTTTTAATTAAGTGAAATTTTAAGCATCTTTTAGGCTTTGAAAAGTTGAAGGTGACCTTTCTCTTTTCTTAAATAAAAAGTTTGAAAAGTTTAATTGAAATCAGTCCAGTGGTTTAGGAGGAGATGTGGAAGATACATACAAAGCCACAGTGACTTTTATTTAAATTAATATAATTATTAGATAATTATAAGATAAAGATTGCTGGCATATAGTATAAGCCATAAAAAAGGTTTTAGTGGAGTTTTGTAACAATTAATTTTTTAACTTTAATTAAGTAGATAGTTAATTTTAATTAATCAAATAATTTTAATAGTTAATTTGATAATAGGTTTTTTTGACAGAATACTTTAATTTGATATTTAACTAAACATGGCGGGACCAAGATTTGTTTAATAAAATCAATATGAAGTAGCCAAAAATAAGAGTAATTAAATAAGAGTTCCCTTTATCCCTTTTGCTATTGAAAAATATCTGCTTAACTTTAAAATTGTTTGGGATTTTCTGCCTGAGTATTTGGTTTTAACCGTCGATAGAGATTTAAATTTGCTGTTCAAATTGGCTGCATTCATATCCTATGCTTTAAAAACACGTATTCAATTTGCCACTCACAATGTTTAATAATTTTTATTCTCTTATATGTTAAGAATTTAGTGACTATTATCTCTGTAACCAGGGAGTTCTTTAAATGAGCCCATTTTAGTAGTGTTTAAGTGTATCATGTCATGTGGTTTTACCATATGACAAAGTAATGTTCGCACAACTATATTGTAACCTAGATTAAATAAATTAATTTTTAAATCTAGAGTCCTTCATCCGTACCAAGAGTCAATTTCTTGCTACTGTTTCAGATAGGTTGGCTTAATGTTTTCTAGGAGATATTTGCACTGCTGAGATGTTTATTTCTTTATGATTCCTACCTGTTGAATGATTATGTGTTGAGATATAAAAAAATTGACCAATGTACTGACCGATAAATCTATCATAACTTTTTGGAATGAAAAATGGAATGATAAAACCTTGATATAGCAAAAAATCAAATGACATGAAAACAGAATCACAGCGTAAATACTGTAATGTGTAGAAACAATAAAGTCATTGGCTATGTCTGTATTGATCAATATGTAATATTTCATGACATTTGTAACATTAACGTAAAGGAATCTACCTTTGCCTTCAAGCTTGCCGAAAAGGGATTTTTTTATTTTATGTAGTTTTGGTAATTAAAAAAAGCGAAAATTCAGCGTTTTTCCTTGATAACTTCCGACAATATTTTAACACAAAAATTTTTATACCATCTGAAAATTCAAAAAATTATCATTTCAATCATGTCAATTAAGTTGCCGTTTAATTTTTTAAATTTTAATAAATTTTAAAATAAATTTTAGGCATAATTTACAACAATGCTTTTCATTGTTGCAAAGAGAATCAAAGTGTTTTCATTGTTTAAACAGATATTCAATCGAGTGCTTCTCTTCCGTAGTTAGATAGCATAAGATCCTAATAGGTTTTGCTTTCTTTTTTCATTCCAAAAATTTTCCTATGTCTTCTTTAAAATAGTAAATGAATTAGAAAATATAGCTAATAAAATGAATTATTATCATTGCTATGTTTTCAATTATCTTATTAGCATGTTTTAATCCAGCTAACACGCTACTGGAAGTAAAATGTGTCCTACCATTTTAACGTTGAAATCAGATGTATATTTTTCCATCAGGAGTAATTAAGTGAAGTTGGCGCCGACAACGAACAATTAGTTGCGAGATGACATATACAGTTACGTGATTTCATTACTGATTATCATGTAGACGTGGAAAAGAACAGGTGCAAAATTTATAAAAGTATACGGGTTAAAAGTCTATCACAATTTGATGTTTTTATTTGCCCACGCCGACACAGCCTACCCAGAGGGTGTAGAGCACGAAATTAGATGTTTAAATTTACTTTGTTAAAGGAACCATGAATATCAAATTTGGCATAAGAGATTCAATTGAAATTATATTCCCGGCGACAAGCGGTCGCCAAGTAAGTTCCGAGTTTGGACAATGCAGACTGTATTTGAATTAAATGTAAAATAATGCCCCGTTTATTTTTATTTTATCTTTTGCTTTAAACGATATTTTCCATATTCGTTATCCTGATTTCACTTGAAAAGAAAAATCTTTTTGATTTTGCATAGCATTTCAAGAAACTGAGCTGTATAATATCTGAAAAATTTCATCGAATATCTGCATCCGTCAGCGCTTCTGTTAACATTATATTTAATTTGGTAACAGGTAATTATGGAAATTCAAAGTGATTTATTTGAAAATGAACTCTTATCTTGCATTCATAGAACCCACTGGTTTGAATATTGTTTTATCTTTCAAAAATGGATATATGGTTCAGAAATTTAGTATGAAAAGGTTTTGGTGGGCAGCTTTATTGTAAATTGTATTTATTTAACTGAATAATTACTACTAACGTGATAAACAAATTAACTTGTCGCCGAAAGCTACTAATCTTAAATAAAAATAATAATCGTTTAAGTGAGCTTGCAGTAACGACAAAAATATTTACATCGGCAGTGCTTTTCTGACGCATTTCCAGGTAAGCTGAGGCAGAGTGGGATAAAGCAAATATTTGCATTTCCAGTGTTTTCAATAAGATACTAAAATACTGCATAATAAAATTAATTACAATAAATAAAGAATGAGTTTCAAACTATCTCGGGCGAATCCATGTAATAAAGCTAGTATCATACAAAACAATATTCCAAGGTAGACAACTTAGAATAATCAATATGAGTTATTTTAAAAAATAAACTTGATCACCTTGAACCTAAAGTGTCAATCACCAAAATTTGTTCACAGTTCTATAGCATCTAATATTGTGTGAATTCATATTAGAAAAACCCATACAACTTCAAAATGGCAATTAAAAAATGCATTAATATCTAATGGCAATACGCAAAAATGACACTTTTTTAGTTCTGTTAAAAACATTCCATAACAGATTAAATATCAAGTAACATTTGTTTCATTTAATTTCAGAACCGAAAGTTTCGTATTCGTGCTAACTTGGATACTTAATTTTGTATAATTGTGATTTAGAACAAATTTTCAAATGGTGGATAGAGACTACTCCTATCCAAACCCTCTACATTGAACGATTTCAATTATATCATATAAAAAAGAATCTCTAACTGTATCCCTTGAAACTCTGTAATAGTTATAACAACATTTTGGAGAACATTAATACTTGTTTATTATTGCATAATGGACTAAAATTTTTGTTCCCACTCGTATACTTTATTTGAAAATATTCAATAATACAAAGCATACAAATCAGATGCAAATTGCATAAATACTTACCACTAGGATGGCCTAACTGACTCATAAGAGATTGTACTGCATACAAAGCTTGCAATTGTAGTTTCTCATTGGTGGATACATAACGGGATATCAGAGGTATCTTTGATATCAGTTTACTTGTATTTAATTCCGATGCAGTTCCTGAACCTAAAAGAAATAATGCACATAAAAAATAATCAGAATCAAACATATTATAATCCAAATGAAACGTGAAAATTTGTTTTCAATCGATACAATATTGTTCACAAAAATAATTATTTCATGCCTGATAAACAGCTCTCAAGAACTGCTGTTACAAGAGCACGGATAAAAGTTGGATCACCAGTGTCAGATACATTAACCTAAAAAATGAAATTTTCCAAGTTAAATTACATCCTGAGACAATGATATAAGAGTAAATTTTTAAGAAAGCAGATTATAAAAAGTAAAAAGATATTTACATCGACCCAATCGAAAACTTCTTCCAATTCAGCATTTTTTTCTAACAAATTCAGTAGGTGTTTCTTCATTTCTTCCATTGACATCTGAATCTGTGGACTGAATTTTGTTGGGCTCACCGTAAATTCAAGTTTCTGGTTGGAAACCATATAAAAAATTAGTTTATATAATCACTAATAAAATATTAAACAAAGACAAAGAGATCAGAATTTTGCTTACATGTTTCTCAATAAATTCAGCTACATTTCTGTCAGTTCCAATAATATCAGTCCATTGCAAGCCAGATTCTCTCCAGACTTCTCCAAGCTTTATTGTGCCCTATATAGAGATAAAATACATAAGTATTCAAATTATGTGATTTGTTATCGTGTAATATAGTGAATAACATAATTTTGAAGTGAGTTTATTTAAATACTTAAATTATTAAAACAGAAAAGTATTTCAAAAATAACACTAATGTTAATTTATATTCAATGAGATTTGTGTAAAATTTCAATATTACGCTCAGTCAGTGTCGTAACTTAATGACGGTTTAATAATTATCCCAGGCTTTTTATTTTCTGAAAATCCAAGGAACTATTCACTGACAACTAAAAATTTCATATAATTTACAAAAAACATTTTGTTTGAATTGGAAGACACCATTAAGTTTTCCAGTTTGCATTTAAAATAATACGTTCTTTCATACAAATATGAATTTCTTAAAAAATTCCGCAAAAATTTATCAATTATAACAAAGTTATTTCCACAATAGTTTATTATTTTCATTCAGCATTTTTGACAATGTCAAATAATCTAAGCAAATGATTTTTTTTATCATCATTAGAGAACTGTAAATGCAAATTTAATTTTACAGTAACCCTTAATCATAGCATAAATTTCATGATTATAGTCTTCTGTATGCACAGTTTTAAAATTAAAGACAGCTTATAATTTTCAATGTTTTTTTTCTTTTTATTCTGTTCTAGAAATTCAAGGAACTATTCAATTATACTAACAATTTCATAGAATTTACATCCCCTCAAAAAAAAAATTGATTCATATAAAGTGTTCAAGTTTCCCAACTTGCTATAAACATGAATTTTCTTTCTCACAAGTATAATTTTTATATGACGTTTACAGTAAATTTGTCTATTATCTTAACAACGTTGTTTTCAGCATAATCAGTCAAAGATTGCATTTCCTAACAATTTTATTCGGCATTTTTGACAAGGTCATGCAATCTAAGCAAGTGAAAGAGAAGGGGAATGAAAATTTAAAGCTATAAAAAATAAACTTATAGTTCATTGTTCTGATCGTTTCAAAATGCCAAGACTCTTTGACGATTTAACGCAGGAAAAGGTTGACAGGCAACAATTAAGTTGAGCTCATTTTCGGAATTTTCTGTTATGTCACGCTAAGTAAAATGTAAATACCCCCCCCCCCCTCCATTCATTTCTCCCTTCAACTCTATTTTGATGAAGTCAACTCCGCCTGGAAAATGCGCAAAAGCGCGGAGTGTTTCGGAATCCGAGAATTATCTGAAGGTAGTGTTAAATTGAATTATAGTCATATCGCATAGAAATGATCATATGCAAATACATAGGATGTAAATACCGTAAACTGACTGATTGACTCATCGACAAATTTCCCAAACCACGATTTATTTGAAGAGTAGTTGCTTGTTAAGTAGTAGGTGCTCGCTAAGAAAGGGTTTTTCCTGGTATTTATTAATTATAAATTTATCTGAATTTTACTATTTTTCTAAATAATTTCGATGCGTATTACCATACAAAAAGCATTTTACACCATTTTAAAATTTAAAAAATTAGGTTTCTGATGATGCCAATAATATTTCCGTGTAATTTTTTCTAAATTTGTTTAATTTGTTTCTTTGTAACAATAATTTTTATTGTTGTAATGAAATTCAAACCAATTTTATTGTTTCAACAGATCTTTCAGTCACGTGTTTTTCCACTATATAGTTAAGACTATAAAAATTGCTTTCGTTGGATATTAACTTCAAAGCAGAATTTCCAATTTCTTTTTTATTTGATTACGTAGTATAATACACATTTAAACACAATCGATTCGTGAGTGTATGATGAAAACGGCCCAACAAGCAGGGTAATGGAGAATGACGCTTTATTCTCAAACACGAAGCACAGGTTACAGGAAAAACAGCACTTGCAGAAATTAGCAACACAAGCAGACAGCAAATCACTAATAATAACAGCAATAGCATGGACAAAGCACTCATCGTCTAACACCTGACTAACTCGCAATGCGAACAAGACCCAAAAGAGATTAGTTCCTCGCTGAGCGTGTCGGTATTTATACCCTTTTTCCGACAGGATGTTACGTCACAGGAAAATTAAAGAAGAATCTCCATAACTTCGCTCCTAATAGAGATAACGTGAAAATTCTATTATTTTTGGGATCCAACATTTTGTCGCCAAGTTTGGGGGTTAATGGCTTCCATTCCCCCAGCATTCACACAAAATCTCCGTAAATGTTTCTTTCCAACCATAGGAATAACATGGAAGGGAAGCGACTTTATAGTTTAGAAACACTATTGCACGTACAATATATCTTTTAAAAACTACTTTTTTAAATTGTTTGAAATTGTTTTTGTCGTAAATGCTTTTAATTGTTAAATGGTTTCATATGAAAGTACTTTCAATTGTTATTGAAATAAGTAGGTTTATCAAATGTCCTTTTAATTTCTGAGTTTCAGCTCGAGCTTAGGAAATAAAATTTTATTTTGCTTGACAAGCTGTTAAATTTTTATTGCATTGTTATATATTTTCTCACAGTGGCTTCAAAGTAATACTTTTTAGAACACGGCAACAGACATTTCCTTTTAGTTTTGAGTTCTAACTTCAAATTTTGTGCTTCTATTTAACTTTGAAGTATCTATAATGCAGTCATAATTTTCTGTCAATCATTATAACAAAATATTGTCAAATTATTTTCATTCTTTTGTAAAATACTTAACCACGTGTTTTTCTTTTGTTTTTTTAAACTATGCTAAAAATGCTACTTATTCTTTCATATCGACTAAAAGGTACGTTGTTATTACAACTACAGTCAGGAAAAAAACTTCAGAAATAAGAGTGATAACATAAATTTTATAGTATGTACGTTTATAAACGGAGTAATTTTTTCCTATCTCTTAATTTGATGATAATTTTTTTCATCGCTGTCATTTAACATTTCTCAGCTTTACATTTAACATTTTGGTTGTAACCGATTAAATTTTTGTTCCATTTCCAAACAAAACTCCTTTTGAGCTTATAACTAAATTATGAAACATATCCTGTAAACACACTATTCTATTGCTTATATGAGTATGTTTCGACTGAATTTTGCAACATTTTGTCTTTTGCATGCAAGTTAAAATTTGAGGAGAGAACAAGGACCTGTAATTACCATGTACTTGAGCTCAAGAAAAGTGAACAGGAGCAAGGCGGGTAAAAAGAGCGGGTTTGAATGCGAATCATAGAATCTAAAGATTCAAATTTCCTTTCTCAATTATCCTTGAAGAGCAATACCAGTGTTATTAGACATAAAACACAAACGATATTCCTGAAACGGTCACTAGAACCAGGAAAACCCTAATCAGGTCATGTAAATGTAAACAAGATCAAATTCTTGGTAGAATATACACAATTCATATCGACAAAGCTGAGTGTTATTACTAACGCATGTTGTTACATGTATAAAAGTCTAATCGAATTCATGACTGAGTCATCAAGAAATCTCCCAACCATGATGACTAAGAACTTAAAATTTACTAGATTTCGTTCCTTAAATTCGAAAATCACTTCCAAAAGCCTACTTATTCAAATGTAGAATGGAGCATAGTATTCATTCCCTTCCCCTTTTCTCATTAATCGACCTCTGCCTTTGGCCCTTCCGTCGGGCACATCTAATCTGTGAGATGAAACGCCCTTTTTTTGTGCCTAAGTGCGAGTTTTACCGAGAAAGGATGTCTAGTAGCTTCCTGGCGCCCTACCACTCACACTGGCATCGTGAGTGCTTCTCTAGTGCTCTTTTGAGGTGCGTGAAGGGCACGTTAATCTGTCAGATGAGTTGCGCCCGATTGCGTTTGTATGTTTCATTTCCCAAATTTTTCTCAATATTTCTTTTGATATGCCTATAAAAGTTCGTATACCTGTGTCCCAGTCCCTAATTCAATGATATTGATCGTTATTTCCAATATATTGTTTCAAAAATGTCGAATTATTTCAGGCTCTCATTGACGACAGTTGGCATTGCTAAGGAACCTTACGGGGAAACAAACGTCAACTCCCCCTGAATTCCTGGACATTTTGTTAGTTGAAATTACAAAGAAATACAAGCGAGTTATTTAAAAACGCAAATATAGCTTTGTATGATCTTAAATTTGGTAAGCTTTTCCTTAAGCCTAAGCAAAAATTTAGAGTTCAGTCTCACAGATGAGTTGCGCCCGAAAGTGATAGCATTTGTATTGCGCCCGACCGAAGGTTCAAAACGTAAAGAATACGCAATCATATTATTTCCGGCAGCCCTATCAACTGTTGTCTAGGGCATCTATACCTCCCATTCCCCTTACCAAACCCTCACTATGTCCTTATGATCAGGAGAAAACTGTATTTATCCTGAGAATTCCTCTGATCCGACTAGAAAAATACTTTTGTTTCAAGCGGCTACAATGCTTGACAAAGGTTTAGATATGACCATTAACAAAGGTTTATAGTATATGACCATTAAGTGGTAGAATTTAAAAGTGGCTAGTGTGAACCTGAAGAATGAATACCTGCCCTTGGCAGTGGCGTAACTAGGGTGTGGCAGGTAGGGCGCGTGCCCTGGGCGCAATTGAAAGGGGGCGCAAAATTAAGGAGTAAATTGGTTGTATTTAAAAGAAAAGTAGGTTTTTTGAAGCTCTTATTCCCAAGATTCTTAAAAACTGAAATGTTTTCAACAAAGTGTGGGAAAATCTTAAGGATACAGTCATTTTTACAACCCGGAAACCTCAAACTGCGGCAAAATAGTAAGTAATATTATGTTTAAGAGATTTGCTGACCCAAACCGATACCTCCGGAAGATCCCCCCATCAATGAAATTAAAAGCTCGTTTAAAAGGGAGGTCGCTTTCCAGATTTGAGTCTCGCTGGGGTGGGAGATAAGGGAAGATTATCTCTGTAGGGTTTCTAATGGTTTTTCACGGTATGCCTGATTTATATTGATCAGTTTCTTTGGAAATAAATAAATAATAAATGGTTAGCAAAAGTGTCATTTTCCTATTTTCAATCAGCAGAGTGAAGAACGGAAAATATACCTCCATTTTTTTTCGCGTTGTGTAAGAGCACTCCAACAATTTTAAAAGATGTAAGTTCGCTATCTTTGCATTGTTTTTAGGGCTGAAAATTTGAATAATTTGTATGGTGAAAATGCGATAGTGTTTATTTTAAATTTTATTTCGCAAAACCTAGATGAAATTGTTCTGCCAAATGCAAGCAAACGAAAAATCTGAGAGAGAGAAAAGTCCGCGTAAAGTTTTGGAGTTGCTGGTAAAAATTATTAGTCGTAATGACGTTGAAATCAAGATAAATAAATGCGATTTCTTTAACAGTTAACGAGAACAAATACATAAAGAAGGGACATTCAATTCCTGACGCAATGTGAAGCGTTTTCTTTCCTCGCTGAGTTACACTATTGCCGCCAATTAGTTTTACTTTTTACAAACGCATTAAAATTTGCCTTGACTATCAAATAATTAAACTACCAATATTTAACCTAAAATAATTATTTAAATATGTAAATATGGCATTTATTTTTCTCTCGTTTGTAGGCCTCATGTTTTGTACATACACAAATATTTTTAGTACTAAAATATTGTAATTATAAACACTTTTGCTTCATTAAAAGCCAGAAAAATTAATTTTTAATATTTCGAATACCCTAAAGCCTTTTTCAGAAATGAAATGTATGTATGTGTAATGTATCCTTTTTTACGAATACAAATAATGTCTACTAAAATAATAAATAATTGCAATTTTACATGTCATAAATAAATTAATAACGTTGTAATTTTGTTTCATGTTTGAAGCAGCATTTTTTCGTATCCCCTAATTTCATCGAATGAATCTCAACATTGTCATAAATGCTAGATGAAACATTATTAAATTTTATTAGTTGCAAATTTTGATTAATATATTTAAAGGTGTGTCTGAAATTATATGATGAATTATATTATGAATATTATTAAATATATTTGTCACTAAGCTTTTGTATGATTTTATCTGTGTTAGAAAAAAAATATTTACTGTCTGTCCGCCACGAGAACAGTCGCCGCCAACTTGTCTAGTTTACGGCGGTCGCTATAGAAACAGATTATGGTAAGAAGAATCCATTTCTAGTAGGTATAAATTCATTCAAATGTGCTCCGCCACAAACGGACGCCAAGAATAAAAAATCTCCGACTTCCTTTGGATTCCCCCTATTCGAAATGGATGTTCCCTAGCATAACCAGTTACTATAGCGACCGTGCAAGCTAGATAATTTGGAAGGCGCAGTTCTCAAGGCGGGCAGACAGTACTTCAATATTCAGAGTTTTTATATACTGTCTATGGGGAAAAAGTAACGTATATAATTTTTTGATTTTTATTCGCATGTGTGTGGGATCTTTTTTCCGATTGATTAAGAGATTTGTACACATTTTATATAACATTTCAAATACGAGACAAATGAAATGCAGATGGGATTGTGTGTGCAGTGAAAATTTAAAGAAATTTTGTTAAAAAATTTGTAAATCATTTCAACTCAAAAATGTTTATATGTCATTTTTTAAGTTTATTTCCACTTTTAATCTTTGCACTCCCCAGCATAAAGCTTCCGAAAAGATTATGAGAATCATATTTCATAAGAAAAACGTGGGGGAGGGGCGCAGTTTCGGTATTTGCCCTGGGCGCCATTTTATGTAGGTATGCCACTGGCCCTTGGTCGAGTAATTGTCACTGGCCAGCTTTGGCAACTTCCTTAAAAATTAGTTAAAATCATATGTAAGGAAAAGAAATCATTTTTAAGGAAGCCCTTAAAAATTAGTTAAAATCATTTTTAAGGACTATTAGTGTGACATTTGTTTTTGTAATTTACCATCTACAAATATAGTAAAGTATCGAAAATGATCCCCCCATTATCTGGGTTGCATTTGGAGGAGGGCGATTTAACGAAGAGATGCTAGTTTTTAATAAAATTCCAGCTAAAAGTTTTTGTATTGTTAGTACATTTTTTCTGCAAATTCGCTTTTCTAATAAGCAATTGTGACATCCAACACTGTGATTATAATCTTCTGCATGCACAGTATCTTATTACCTTCGGCTTGGCTGCACAATGAAGTATGGATGAAACTAGCGTACCAGCCTTTTCAGATGGTATGCATGGTTCCAATACTTCTTTTAATAATTTGAAAGGAGTTTCAATATCTTCTATCATGGGCTCCAGAATTTCTCCCATATAATCCCAAATTGAAGGAATATCCAGAGCATAATCTTCTATTATTTCTAGGACAACAGCAAATCTACAAAAAATTAATAACAATAATAAAATATTAGTATCGATTGTACACGAATGCAAATAATTTTCTTAATAAAAGAAAATAAATATATATAATTAATAAATAAACTATTAATTTGGTTTTTATAAATGTAAATTCAAATTCTTAATTTCATGAACTATTCTGGTTATTTTATATTAATTAACAATATTGCCACGAAGAAAATAAATTCTATAAAACAACTATATTAATTTTGAAATCGGAAATTAAAAAGAATACAATTCGCTCACATTCCATCTTGAAAGATAAGAGGAATAGTAATATTATTTACATAACTAAGCACAGATTAAATTTATACATCACATAGAAGATAGAAGATTCTCGAACTTTCTAAACGGATTATTTTGCACAGTTGCCAATAAATCTTCAATGGCTAAACAAAACTAATAAATAAAGAAATTGAAAATTTTTGTCCGCGTACATTTAAATCCGTAACTTCAATAATAGAAGGGAAGTTGGGAAGGGTTTTTTTCTTTTAATGAGCTCTCCAGTTGTGCTTTTAAAGAAAAAGGACGGCAGTTGGTACTTTTGTGTAGATTATCGTAGGTTGAATAAGATTACCAAGAAAGATGTCTATCATCTTTGAAAGATAAACGAAACTATGTATTGCCTGATAAAGACGCTTTCTCTTCTATGGACCTTTATTCAGGTTACTGGCAGGTTGAAGTAGTAGATGAGAAACACAGGAAAAAGACGGCATTAATCACACCCGAAGGATTGTATGAACTAAAAGTCATTCCCTTCGGCCTCCGTAACACACCAGCCGCCTTCGAGAGGATGATGATAGACAATCCGTTACATATGAAATGGAGAATGTTCCTCTGTTATTTGGGTAACGTCATCGTGTTCTCAGAGACATTTGGCGAACTTCCAAAGAGGCTATGTCTGTCTTAGAATTCATTCAAACTGCAGGCAACATTTTAAACCGAATGAGTCTTTATTTTGAGCTCAACAGTTTAAAAATCTGGGTCATTTGTTATCAAAGGAAGGTGTGAACCCGACCCACAGAAAATACAAGCTGTGAGTGAATTCTCAAACCCAGAAATATTCATGATGTGAAAAGTTTTCTATGAATTTTTTTCCTATTATCGCCGATTCGTCCGAAATATCAGTCGCAAAGCTTTTCCACTTCATATCTACCTGAAGGTTGATTTGAATGGGGTTATAATAAGTGGAATCTTTAAGCTGGACATTCACGATCACTCCACTCCACACCATTTCATTTTCCGCCCATTTATTTAGGCAGGTCACTCACAAGCTGCTCCATGCAACTAACACACACATTCACCTACGGGCTATTCGATATCCTACTGCACCTACTTTTTCCCCGGCCTTCAAAACATGAGCCCCCACCAGCACCGATTTCCTCTAGTGCAAGATGGTATCGCCGCTTCCCTCCCCCACGTATCTACAGCAGAATTTATGACCCGGCCGGCCAAATGGTTTTCAAGCGAAGTTGGAATTTCAAATTTTTGACCACACCACGCTAATTCTCACCGGATTTTCGCATTGACGAGCAGTTTTTGAGAAGTGTGACCGGATTGGAGAGATGTTTAGGGATCGTGAATGTCCAACTTTAGTGGAGCTAATAATGGCCCTCACTTCGGATCCTGTATTAGAACTACGAGACGAATGTGCTTCCGCGTAATTACACATTGACGATAACGGCTATGATTTGGGTGCCGTTCTAGTTCCAATTCAAGATGGAAAGGAGAGAGTGAAAGCTTACCTCTCCAGGGCTCTAACAAAGGCCGAGACGTAATACTCAAGTACCGAAAAAGAATTCCATGCGGTCATTTGGTTTATAAATAATTTCCGACCCTATCTATATGGAAAGCCTCTCAGTTTTGTTGCCGATTATCTTTCGCTTTGTTGGTTAATTGGACTTAAGGATCCTTGTGAAAGACTAGTAAGATGGTCCGATTTCTCAATCATTCATAAGTCCGTGAGAAAGCATAGGAAGCCGATGCACTGTCCAGATACCACATAGAAAAGACTGAAGACTCTTCTCATCAGGTGGTTGCAATTACTTCCGAAATGACAAAGAGCTTACAAAATTACTGATCATCCCGGAGAAGTCAAGCGATGAATAAAAAAGTTGCAGATAATCGACAGAATAATCTGCGAAAATCATTCATAAGTCCAGGAGAAAGCATAAGGAAGCAGTGACTGGGTCTGGTCACGGGTACGGGGGTAAGAGACGGCGTTCTGTTCTGTCCAGATACCACATAGAAAAGACTGAAGACTCGTCTTATCAGAAGGTTGCAATTAATTCCGAAATTATATTGCAGAGAAATGACAAAGAGCGTAAAAAATTACTAATAATCGAGGAGAAGACAAGCGATGTAAAAAAAAAGTTCCTAATAATCGATGGAACAATCTGCGAAATGAATTTCGACCCATTAGGGAAAAAAAGGCTTTCTGAGATCCGAAATCATTTAAGAGACGATACTCTGAAAAACTTCCAAGACGACATCAGCTGGACACTTGGGATTTGTTAAAATGTACGACCGGATCTGCAAGCAATTTTATTGGCAAGGATTTTTCAAGATCATGCGCCGATATGTGACACAGTGTCGAGAATGTCAACGTCGGAAAGTCATAACACAACGACCACTCGGAAGTCTAATATCTATATCACCAGCTTCTATGATCTTCAAAAGAAATGGAGTTGATTTGCTTGGACGATTTCCAGTGTCAATGCGAGGAAATAAGTGGATTGTCGTGTATACGGACTATCTGAGAAGATATGCTGTTACACGATATTTGCCCTCCTGTGCAGTTTCAGATGTAGCTAATTTTAGTCTCAAAGAAATCATTTTAAAGCACGGTGCACCACGATTCATCATTACAGACGGTGAACAAGTTCTCGAAGCGCAGTTAGTAACTGAACTCATTCACCTATGTAACACAACTTATCGAATGATAATGGCTTATCATCCCCAAACCTGAAACATTTAAATAAAGTGTTGTCTGATGAACTGCCCATGTGTGTAGACGTCGATCAGAAAAACGGAGAGGAGCAAATACCTTTGTTACAATCGCTTATTACACTGCTAAATAAGAAATGAAAGGTTTGATTCCTTTCGACCTCCTCCACAAACACGAAGCCGAAAAAACGACCCTGGATACTATGCTTCCTTTCATTCCCGATTACTTGTAAGACGATCGTAACAAGATGCTCACCACTAGAGCCGAGGAATCTAGGAACCTCCAGCGGACTCACAAGCACAAAAAATACTGTCAGCGCTATGGTTCCACACATAGGATGGACTTTAATAAGCCAAGAAATTTAGTTGGAATTTTTACGACAGTTTGTAAGATGGGCTAATCAGAGAAACTTCTCATACATTATTTCTGTTTCCATCAAGTTTTAAAACGCTTATCCGATGCAAATTATGTTGTCAAGATTTTTACCCTATCTCGAGACCAAACGACGTAGGACACGCTCGGCGCATGAAGCCACACTTTGAGACGAATATCCAAGTTGTCTCGATCCCCTCTCTTCCACTTTTCTTCTACCATTCTTGATATTAAGGAATTAAATGCACGTGCACAAAAATTTTCTTTACCTATAGATTTCTTAAAGCTATTGAAGATTTACTGGCAACATTGTGTAAACTAATCCGCTTAGAAAGTTTATGTGTGATGTATACATTTAAAGTAGCTCTTTAAATAATATGATTATTGTTTTCTCCTTTCAAGGTGGATGCGTGTGTATTTTTTTCCCCTTTTAATGTGTCATTATAATTACAATAAAAAAATTAGCCTTAACACAAACTTATCGTAAAATAACAATGTTGCCTTAAGTCGACTATCTCTACTTATAATAAAAGTGAAAGTGTGTGTTGTAGGTCTGTCTGCTGGCAGAGGGTTTGATCTAAAATTAATAAGTTCGTCAACATAACAATTTCAAGCTGCCTCCAATTTTTTCATGCAATATATCCAGGGCAGTAGATTGACATGGTGGATGTGTTACATGGCCTGCAAGCTTAACGGACTTGAAACCATTGTACTTTTTCTGGGGGCACCTGAAATCATTAGTTTATGCCATAACTTTGAACTCAGTGGAGAACTTGAGGATAACGGGTATTCTAGAATTCTTTACTTATTTCTGCTGACATGATTAACTTGAGGCCAGGCCTCTGCTAGCGGGTGCGCCATTCCTGTATTCGTCGGTGTCACGTGGACAACAGTGCCTTCGGACACCACTTTGAGCAGGTAATGTGAGTGCTCGCATAGCCTGTTACATTGGTGTGATGTGTTTTCTCTGCTTTACACGACATGCGCCTATTTATGCACTTATTTTTCAGAATAAATAAATGCATTTCGACTCAAGATTCCATTTGGAAAATTGTTTGTCTTGATGTGCCTTCTAGAAGTCTGTCGTTATAGTTCCACACCACCTGTATAACATGACACGCAATGTACGCGATTTGTTTCTTACAAGACATTGTCTCAACCTACCACAAGGATAGAGCAAATTAATTTTTTACTGCAAAACAAATTTAAGAAAACAACACCCAAATTCCGATTTATTGCTATAAATTTTCCGAATATATTGTCTCAAATGTTATCCGAATTATTGTACAATGCAGAATTTTCTTAAACTGGATATTTTTCAATACTAGATTAAAAGAAAAAAAATTATTCTAAAAAATTTCAAATAATAAGATAGTAAAATTTACACAACCATATTCTACTTAGAAATTATAAATATATTTAAAAAATAATGCTTAATCATATATTGAAAAATTATAAATTTTCATATAAAAAAGCAAAGAACTTACCCTTTCTTATACTGGTCAAACGTTATAGCTTTCTTTTTCAGAAGTGAAGATAATAACTGGCCTAGAGAATACCTAGCCTGACTAGACCTTTCAAGAACTTGATTAATTGCAGAATTGATGAACATATGGACAGTATTTGGAGAAGCCAGCTCCATGACGCACTTTATTGCTTCCTAATAAGAATGAATATTTAATAAATCATTATTTCCCATTATATGTTAAGCAAATGTCTCATTCCATAAACATTAACATTGGTTAATGAAATGTGAACATCTAAGATCTAACAACATACTTTCACAAATACTAATACTTCACAAAAACTTTCTTAAAACATGTTACACTAGTCTTAAGATGAAAATGTTATAGTTTTCAGCCTATTCTTAGTCAAGTGTTGGTGTACACTAAATGTACCACAACTGGTCAAATGACTGTTTTCCAATTACAGTTTCAATATATCAATGAAACATCTGTATATTTTCTAGTAAATAGAAAGTTTGCAAATATTGGTCACTTAAAAAAAATAGGATTATAAATAAAAATATTCTATCAAATGAAATTAGTTATTACATTTCATAGAATATTATTGCATAGAATAGAATAGAATTGAGTTGAACTAGTTGTTCAACTCAATTAAGATTCAATTTGAAATAATAAATGGAAAAACATATATACATACCTCGAAATTATTATTATAAAGGAATTCATCTATAAGAGGCTTTGTCTTCCTCTCCATATCATCTTCGTTGTACTCTGGGCCAATGAGGGATAATTCTAAAAGAAATATTTCTTTAGAAAAATGAGGAAACCTAATATGCTACATTAATAAGATGAATTTTCTTCCTCAAGTACACTTTATAATCCTTAAAAGCCCGACTTTTAAAAAATTGATTTTAAAATGTTTTTTGACTTGCATTTCTTGAATAAAACATGGGGAAAATACTTTCAAAAATCCTATTTTGTTTTAAGTATGGTATATGGCTAAAAAATAGTTTGTTACCAATTGATAACACTGGGTTTTATTTCAGAAAAAAATTTCCTTGTTAAAATCCTATATGTCAAACACAGATGAATTTTAATAAATAATAATACAATAATATACGGATACGAAATTTGCTTCAATATTGTAGAATAAATTATGGTGTTCTCGAGCAAACAAACAAAGCTTAAAACATCAATTTATTATTATTTTTTATCAGCAATCAGGCTGCCATCTGTACGTTGTAAATTGATTTAATAAAAATTTCAGTATGTATCCTATGGAAGCAACAGGCATTAGAGCTTTAGTCTTATTCTCAAGAATTTAGAAGACAAAATTAGGTATGTTGCTTAAAATCAACACTTGGCCTTTAAGGGTTAAACAGCGCTAATTTTAAATGATTATTAATTCAGCATGACATTTTGACCAATATTTAAAGAATTTTAATAATACAACAAAAAGACTGAATAATCAAAATGATGCCTTTTGTTGGAACTATTTTTAATAATACAACAGTCAATAATGTGCTCTCCTTTGCATATAAAATACTGTTAGTCTGTATCTGTTTTTGCTGTATCATAAATTGAATGTTATTTCACACTGATATTGTTTAAGTAGGGAAAGTAATAAAAATTAAGTAAATGTTTCCTGAATATGAAAAATATGTATCTAGATAAATAACAAGTAGTTCTGTGAACAGTATACCTCATATCCAAGAAAAACTAAAACCCACCTAAAATGTAATATTAATCATGGTCTTTAAAGATTAACCATTTTCTTTTGAATGTGAAGTATTTAGACAAGTCTCTGCTTTATCAGTATTAACAAAACTGCAATTAAATACCTCACCATCACCAAAAATGGCCCAAATGTTTCAATAGTGCCAAATTCATCAAACACTGAAACCCTTAAAACAGACACAAACTTGAAATAGAGTTATAAAATAAAAATTACTATACATACGTTGTTGTTAACGACTTCAAGGAACATTCATGACAAATTTGTCGGAAAACGAACATGTTTGGTCAGGGATATGTAACAAACAAAATTACAGACAAACAGATGAAACAACGTATGATCGATTGCTTCGATCGGTCAAAATTCTAAATGCCATTATCCTCCTTTCATGCGAATATTTTCGCACAATTTACATAAAAGATGAAAATAATTTCTTCCCATCCTATATATAAACAAAAGATGATATAAACACAGTGTTGCATTAATTTTTTTAACTAATACATACAGTATTAGTTTTTATTTAAACCAATACATACAGTATTAGTTTTTATTTAAACCAATACATACAGTATTAGTTTAATCAATTTTTATTTAATGATATACCACCATAACCAAACAATATGTTATTTAAAAAAACTAATTTGGATTAATATTAAACAAAACTGCATTTTCATCGTTACTCGCTTTGGATATTTACAAAGACTAAATCGCTATATAAATGAAAAACAACTATATTAATTTCTTTTCATTTTAATATTATAATGTAGGAAAAAGACGGGTAAGATGGCAACCTTAAGCTTTGGGGATTTTTCCTGACCTCAATATCCGTTGCAGAATGATTATAGTTTTGGCAAAATCTTCTTGTAACTCTTTACTTTAAAATAATATTTTTTTTAATTTTTATTTTCAAATTTGAGACCCAAAAATTTTATTTTAGAAAAAAAGTCATTTTAGTCATCTTACCCGACTGTACGGATAAGATGACCGAATGAATTAAGAAAATGAACAATTTAATACGTCACATTCTATCAAAAAACTATTTAAAACGGTTGAGATCAGATCTTGATCATAACAAATTGTATATAACAAAGAACAAAAATAATCAGACTAAAGTAACAGCATAACACTAATGAAATATTATCAATCGAAATTTTAGATCCAGCCAGTACAGGTGGAATGGGGACAGAGTTTTCACATAAAACATAGGGATCCCAATTTCGTTTTTCTTTGCCCACTGCAAATGATGCATTCTTCAATATCGAGGTCCTCTGGGTCCAGAGTGTCTTCAGCGTCAACGAAAAAAATTCAATTGAATGAGTTGAGTCTTCATATTCAGATCATTAGAAGTCAAGGTGTCGCTTAGTTACTTTCTTCTTTCTTGTAGAATTTTTAGAAGGTTTGTTGCGTTTAGTTTTATTAATTCCAGCCTTCTTCAACTGTCACATTTTTCGATTATCTTCTTTTTCCTCTTTCTCCTTTTTTAACCAGATTATCATTTTTCATTGGAGTGCGAGTGAGATGCATGAAGGGCAAGTGGCAGTCAAGTAGTACGACGAGCTCATGAATCAGCGTGGAGTGGTTCGTCATCTTACCCTCCACGCAATTCATCTTACCCGAATTTGCCTTTACATTTCCGAAAAACATTTAAATATGTCAGCTCATCAGAAAAAATTAAAAAAATAATACAACATTGAACACGTTTTGATTAGCTCTTTACGAATATCACATATATAAATCATTAGGCTAATTTTCGAGAAAAATCCAATTCCTTATCTTATCTTCCTTATCTAATTAAAGAATATATATATATATATTCTTTATTTTACGAATACTCCAGAAAAACAAAACGTAGCACAGGTAACAAAACTAAGCAGCACTTTTAAAAATTAATAACTCAAACATGCAGCAGATCACTACAAAAATAAAAGCAACAGCACTTTCACTAGCGCGTAATGTCTATCACTTCACCAGCTTCACTTACTTACTTACACCACAGCATACCCCCCGAACTTGGAGCCAGAACGGCTCCCTGTCGGTTGGATGGGTATGTGTGAAACTTTATTCAGAAGAACAAAGAACAAAAAAACTTAGATAGTTTAACAAACATATATTTAGATATTTTAATTTAGATATTTACTTAACTTAGATATTTTAACAAGCATCACAAAGAAAACAGAATATTAATACAAAGAAAACTGAAGAACAATTATGCTGTTATGTTAAGAAGTTATGCTGGAAAATATTTTGTGAAGCCATAAAAATTAAGTGAAAAGAGTGTTTTTCCTAATCGAATTAATCTTGAATTTATAAGTTGAGCAATCGTGATCGAACGCAGAATGGTATGTAGGATACCGAGTATGGAACTTGACATTATTGACGCAACAATTTATACACCGTAAATAATCTGCACGACAAGACTTAGAATCATGGGTTTCTGCACAGTAACCACAGTAAGTATTAATTGTAGTGTATTTGGAAGTTGTAAGTCACCAGCATGAAGCCAGTCACTGCCAACTGATTCACTCTTGGTTTGAGAGCTTTCTTTTTATACCTTTTCAGCATGAAGAGACGTCACATAGTAATCTCTCGAAGGTTCTGGATATTTCCACAATTCATGCAATTTCTAGAAGTTTCTTTTTTTCACCAAGTCACCCAAATGGTCACCTAGATCGGAGTTCATTGGCTTGGCTCCCAGTAAAACCTCTGTAAAACTCTTTTTCTTGTCCAAAGATTATTACGTCAGAGAAACAACTTTAAAACTTCGTAACACTACTCCCCTCTTCAAAGACTGCACGTCCCGGCAGTCTCATAATACAGAACTATTATCAACGCCCCGGTATGGAGCTAGCCGATTAATGTGAATGACTTTTGGGCGTTGGGCGACCTCTCAACTCTACAGACAACATCGTTAAGTTTCTTGACAAAAGTATGATGTCTTTCCCAATTCTGTTGCATATTCGGGCTCAGACCTCTTCGTCGCTTCGGGTAGACTTGGCCACTCTCTTAAACTGGTGGTCTGTTGCTCTAGTGTCGTAGCGAATCTTCATTCGTTCACTGGCCAGTTTAATTCGAGCCCTATCAAACGCATGTACGATTTATAAACATGTCTCTAAATTACTCATGTATTCATTTGGAGAGGAAGGCGTATCACTCGGCCCTCCAAAGATGATATCATAGGGCAATCGCAGCGTTCCACAAAAAAACATCTCTGCTGGAGACAATCCGATCACTTCATGGTCCTCTCTTTTATATGCTTGCCTCAGGCTACTTGGTAAAATTGTCCATCAATACTGGAACATAACGATTGCCCTTTGACGTTACAGGGAAAAGTCCTGAAATATCCAAAGCCATTCTTTCGAGTGGTGCGCCCACATTATAGGGCTGCAAGCGACCTTTATTTCTTATCTTGGGTCCTTTTCGAGCTACGCATGCGTGGTACTCTCTGCATCAGTTTTCAATGACGGCACGAAGCCGATCCCAATAAAATCGCTCTCGGGTTTTACTTAAAGTTTCCATGACTCTAAAATGCCCTCCACTTTCGCTGTCGTGAGTTTCTCACAGAACTTCTTGAATTCTACTCTATGGGAGAATTAGTTGCTATTGACGCTTCTATCATCACTCTCCCATTTGTGATATAAATCACCATCCTTAAGATGTAAAGAGTCCAGTATCGTTTTGTTGCAGGATTCTCCGGAGGGATTTCTTGACAAGATGGTCGATCCGCCGAATTTAGTTTCTTCTTTAGAATTGACCTAATAGCGGGATCTTGCAGGTGCATCTTTTGTATATCACTTGAAGACAAGGGATCCCTAGTTGTCGTTGTTAAAACTTTTACGGAAATATATCTTTCCATTCCAAACTTTTTCTCGCATTAGTGCAATGTTTCCAGCTCTCTTTACAGGGTCTTCAAGAGAATGCATCTGTATATCCGTAAGAGGTTCCCTTGCGAAGCTGGATTGTGAAATCATATTCCTGAAGTCTGGATTCAGCAAGCTATCTGACCTTCAGGTTCCTTAAAATTCAAAAGTCATCTCAAGGAAGCATAATCAGTCCCGACAAGAACTTTTCATCCATACAGGTAGTGATGAAAATGCTCTATAGATTTAATAATGGACAGTAATTCCTTACGTCTCTCACAATAATTTCTTTCTGGTTTACCCAAGCTCTAGCTGAGGTAAGAGATGATATATTCTTCGTTTCCAATTTTCTGGGATAGCACGGCTCCGATCCTTTCTTTACTAGCATTCGATCCAAAAAAAAATATTTGTCAAAGACAGAAAAAAGTTCAAAACAGGAAAAGTTGTCAAAGCGTGCTTTATACTATTGAAAGATTTCTCGCAGTTTTCTGTCCAATTAGAGTTTGAGTTAGCTTCAGTTAATTTATGTAGAGTTCTTGCTATGGTGGAGAAATTTCTTATAAATCGACGATAATAGGTGCAAAGTCCAAGAAGATTTCGGAGATCGTGCACTGTCTATGGACGAGATTAATCAACTACTGTCTTAATTTTCTCTGTATCGGTTATTCCTGCTGCTGAAATAACGTGTCCAAGGTAAGCAAACTCCTTTCGGAAGAATCTTCATTTATTAGGGCTTAACTTAATGTTGACTTTTTGCAGTCTCTGGAAAGCTTTCCGAATATTATTTAGAAGCTCTTCAATTGTTCGTCCTATTGTTATAATGTCATCCAGATACACTAAGTAGGCTTCAGACTATAGTCCACACGTAATACTGTCCCCGTTTCCTTCAAATGTAGCAGGGGCGTTACAAAGTCCGAAAGGCATTATCTTAAATTGCCAAAATTCTTGTCCGGTGGTGAAAGCTGTCTTTTCTCTACCTTCAGGTTGGATCTCAACTTGCCAGTATCCACTTTTGAAACCAATGTACCAATTTGAAATGTTCAAACCAATTGTCACTCACCAATGTCGAGAACCATTGGCTCCCATTCAAATCATCCCGGGGGTTGTCTATTTGTGGTAGAGGATAACTGTCCTTTTCCGTAATTTCGTTCAATTTCTGTAGTCAACACAAATTCGTGTCGATCCATCTTTCTTTTTAATACACACAAAAGAGAAACCCATTTGCCAGACGATTCCTAGATTATTCCGTTATCAATCACTTCTCTAAGTACACTCTCTGCTTCTTTTTTCTTTGCAAGAGGCAAACGTCTTGGATATTGCTTGATTGATTCATGGTTACCTGTATTAATTCTACGTTATGTCATATTGCAGCGTCTGACATCACCGTCACAAGTCGAAAACAAGTTTTGAAATTCTTTAACTAATTTTCTTAACTTACTACTGTTTCTTTCATTAAGTCCTAAAAGATTTTCCAAGATTGACGGGAGATGTTGTGTTTCAGAAAATTCTCGAGGACAAGAGACGATATCTGACCACTGGTTCACAAATCGCAATTACAGCTCCTTAGTCCAGAGTCTTGGGTTTACTATTTTAGAATTCGAAAGGGGATGGCTTCCCTTTTCAAACCAACGATTGTGGCTGCCACAAGGACATCTTTCTGGAAGACTTGTTTAACAAAATCCGTTACGTCATACCTGAATTGTCCAGAAACTTCGGGAACTCACTGGATAAGGCATTCTGGTCTAGCTGGTATTATAGTTCTCTCTTTGGTCAATACAGAACATAACTTTGAATGCTGTACACTGGCTGAAAAAAAGAGGAATTCCCTCTCCTCCTGTCCGTATCACGTTCTTCTCCAGGTCAAAAATAAATTTAAATTCCAGGTAAAGTTAAATTTTTGAAGAAAATCCAGACCGAGAATACAGAGTTTCTGTGTTGGAATTTTCTGTATCCACATTCAATTAATGCATCCAGTTTGCCGTGTATTAATGCTTTCTCACCAGTAGCGGTCTTTAAAGAAATATTCCGTAGAAAATTCGATTAAAGTTCCGAAATGTTCCGTTAAAGAAATGTTCGTATAAATAAATTGTTCCTTCAATTTCTGAGCCAAGTCCATTCTTAAAAAAGTTACGTTTGCACCTGTATCCACCAACATCAAACACGGGATACCAGAATTAGATCCTTCTAAGTTGAGTCCGTTTTTCCTCCCGCTAAGTGCGGAGACTTTCCGTCCTTCTTCAGGGGCTCTATTCAGAAAATGCAGCCTTCGCCCCGCAAGACGGCCATAAGTTAGTTTTCCTGGATGGACGCGATCGCTTGGTATTCTCTCTGTACCTGCCCCTTTTTATTGCATTTCCAACAGGTCAAGTTCGGATTTCGTCGGTGAACGGTTTTTTCCCCCTGCAGCAAGATTGTTCGGTACGTTTTCAGCAGAGAGTCAAATTTATCATCTTCTACTTTCCCAGTGTCATACTCTATCTCTATTGATCTAACGTGTCGGGATGTCTTCGAAACAGTCTTCGCAGCCTCATATTCCATACTATATCACAGAGATGATTTCAAATCTTTTACGTTCATCAATCTCGTTGAATGTTGCGTGTCTTCGTCTCTGATGGCGTCGACGAAGTACTGGGTTGTTAAGCATTCCCGAACATCCACAGGGCATTCGGCGTAGGCCAGGTTCTTTATTCGTTCCGCAACAGCGGCAAATACTTGAAGACTTTCTCATGGCTTCTGCTGTCTCGTCTTCTGTTCAATACTGTATAACTGGGTAAGATGGCGGGATTCGGGATTCTAAAGCCTTTTCGATGGTTTTTAAGTTCGTTTACATATCAGCTGGTATTCTTAGTAGAAACTCCGCCGCTGATCTTCGGAGCGAGGCTACAAGTTGACTGCCTTTCACAAAATCCTCCCATCCGTTTGTAGAACTCACAACGTCGAATTGAGTCTTGAAAACAGTCCATGATGTTTGTTAGTCGAATCTTAAGGTTTGACAGTCGGTCCGGAATACATGAGTTCTGGACTTGCCGGGAAATTGTTTAGTCTGTCCTAAATTCGAAAAGTCGCTGATCTTTTATCGAACTTCTCTCTCTACGTCTTCAATCTCTACTTTCACAGTTTAAACGTCTTCTTCTATTTTTCCGATACATCTATTAACGTTTTCTTTCATCCTTCCACTTGACTCTCGTCGTGTGCTTTCATATCTTCTGGCCCAATCTCCATTCGGTTCTTCATTTCCTCTTGTCCTTCCACCATTCTCTTTTGTCCAATCCGGTTTCATCTTTCACTTCTACTTGACCAGTTTCCATTTTCTTTCCCAATCAGGCTTTCATCTCTGCCATCATTGAGAACAGCTTCTTAAATTCTTTCTCCATAGATCTAGTCACAGGCAGAACAGACAGATTACACTTCTGACACCAGTGTTACAAATATTGTTTAGGGGATTTACATCAATGCAGTTCAACAAGCAGGATAATAATAAAAAAATAAATGACTGTTTATTTTAAGAATACTCTGGAAAAACAAGACGTAGCGTAGGTGACAAAACTAAACAGCCCTTTTATGCATTAATAACTCAAATTTCAATAGCGCGCAATACCTATCAATTCATTGATCTATCAGTTCTGCTAACAACACTCCAACTGTTTCACTCTTGGTTTCAGAGTTTGTTTTTTTACCTTTTCATAGAGGGAGTGACTTCACATAGTAATCTCTCGAAGGTTCTGGATATTTACACAATTCATGAATTTATGGAATTTTCGTTCTGTCGCCAAAATGGTCACCAAGTTTGTGGACAAAATGGTCGACAAATTTGTTGCCAAGATCGGAGTTCATTGACTTGGCTCCCAGTAAATCCTCTATAAAAATCCCTTTCTCGTCCTAAGATTAGCAGGTCAAGGAAACAATTCCAAAACTTCATAACAATAATCTCTCTGCTATTTAATAGTTATATGTTAATTGGTTTAACTTTGCATAGGAAATAACAATGACAGGTGAATTTGCAATACCAAAAATAAAATCCACAAAATGGTAGTTCATGTCCAATTCCATAAAATTATGTATTTATTATATTCAAGAAGCTTGTAGTGCTTTGGCAATTAATCTAATCTTAACATGATATCTACATTATTTTTGAAAATACTACCGCAGTTGTTCAAAGTTCAGTTGTTGTAGTGGCAGAGTAATCCCACCATCTCATTTAATGAAAATTTAATTGTGTAGTTTGATTCAATGAGAATTCTGATTCTAATTCTTAAAAATATTTTTACTTTCTGTTGTAACTGATTTTCCATTCCCATGAACACCAGTTGTTGCTTTAGCTTCAGGAGTTTTAGTTTCAGATGTTCTTGTAACCCCTTTAACAGTTTCAAGTAAGTTCTCTCTTTCTTTAGAGGTAGATGGTGTTTTTCTAATGGCAGGGGGCAACTGACTGTTGCGTCCTCGACTAGATTCACGACTGGAAGCTGCCGATCTTTGGGAACCTCTTCTTCCTTCATAGTTGGGTGACAGAGATTGCTCCGAAATTGCAGAGAACCTTAAAAAAGCCAGCTTGTTATATTATGTAGAAACACATATTGGATAATATTTGAAAATGTCTCATAAAAAAGATATATTCCTAAAATAAAAAATATGTCACCAACAATTATGAATTTCAAAACCTAATCATTTTAAATTCCGAGTTCATCAGTATCATATAGTGTCATGAGAAAATGAATTCTTCAATAGTTTACTCTGCAAAAATTGTGAAAAATAAATTGAAGCCAAATACTTAATTAATGCTAACCAAATGCATGTATAAAATGAATTTTTTGTACCTGACACTCTAATGTTTTATTCGAATATTTTATCTTATAACGTATATGCCCTTAAAAATGTTGCCAAGACTTGCTGTTTTACAGCTATTGGCTAATTAAATGTTTTAAAAACCACGAATAAGTGTGAATTTTTTTTCACAGATAGACGGTGCACTTAGGAGGTATGTATTTTAAGAATGTTTCAAGAAAATTAGAATAGTGAACTTTGCTATTAATTTATGAAAAGTAAAGGAAAAAATTGTTTACAGAGATCTAAATAGTTAAAGATTCATGTGGCCTTTTTAGAATTTTTACAATACTCTAATATATATTTTGAAAAAAATAGAATTTGACAGAAAAATTACAAATATTCTTAGATATCAAGTATAAAAATTATAAAACGGAATACATTTCAAATAACAATCAGAAGGAAGACCAAAATTACCTATTCGTTAGGGCAGTTTTATCAGAATCGGCAGTTGTTTTAGTGCCACCACTGCTGCTTCTACCCCAGCTTTGAAGACCTCTTCCACCAGGCCCCAAGCGAATGCTTTCAACTTCATCCGGCTGCAAAGAACATAAAACACTTTTCATGAAGAACAATTTATTTTAAATTCCAATAGATTTCACTGAAGTGAAAAATTAACCCTGAATAAAAGCAGCAATAAAAATTCCAGCAATAACAATCTATTTCTTTTTTTAAGGGGGGAAGGAGGTTCAAATATTTCTCTAATTAAAGAAGAGCACAAGAAAAAGGAAAGCTTAATTTTAGTACCTTGGTTAATTTCAGTTTGGAAGGATCCACCATACTGTAGCTACCTTTACTGCTTTTAGAAGATGAAGTCCAACCGTCCTCAGACGGACCCATCCGACCTACATTTGTAAAAGTCAGTATTTAAAATAATAATAAATAATTGTACAGCATGCATGGCTATGTTTGTAAACCTACATACCAGTATTTTTCCGTCGGTCTCTATCGTCAGATATTCTTTTGAGATAGCTGGTCATATTTTGATAAGCTTGTTGCTGTTCACGAGCTTCACGTTCTGCTTCTTTGTGAATTTGATCAATAGTTTTAGGGTTATTTTCACCTCTCCTGGGCACCCAGTTATTCTAAAAGGAGAAAAGTATACGAATAAATACATGACAGAGAAATAGCACTGTAATAATCTCTAAAATCAAAACTAATAAATGAAATACACCAATTGGATTGGTCTTTTCCGTATACTCCCTAATAAAGTTGCCATGCCCTTGCCACATTAAAATTGTGGACCTTCTGCAAGGCAAAAGGGCGACAATACAAGTAGTACATCCTCCTTTTCCGACTTTCGCTTATCGCAATACAATATGGCATATTATTCCAGTCAACAAAAGGTTTAAAAAACATTTAACCATATAGTTTTGAAAATTGGTACATATGTTAGTGAGGGGTTTCTGATGAACATACTGAAAGTCCCCGGTCCTGTGGGGGGGGGGGGACTCGCGACGCCATCTTGGATTTAATCCACCCCTTTTTAAGATTTTCCTAAATAGCTCGAAAATTATTCAGTTTTCAAAATACAATTGATTTAACAAATTAAAGAGCGAAAAATTCCCTACAAATACATACTTTTATTTTTCTTCTACCTTTGGGAGTTTCTCAGATAATGGGTCTCAAAGGTTGCCGTCATCTTGGATTTCATCCCCTTTTTTTAGTTTTTCTTGAATATCTCGAAAACTATTCAATATTTAAATTACATATGATCCAACAAATTAACCAGCGTAAGTGGTCTCCCCTAAACTTTCTCGTATACTTCCCCAAAAAGATGCTGTTTCCCCTCCCCACGCGTGGATACAAAAAAATCAACCTTACTGTAACCTAGAATCCAAAGACTATCAGAAAGTTTTTCATTGTAGATTGTAGTGATTGTAAAATATTTAGGTGAAGAATCAAATTCAAAGAGATGAAAAAAACGACATCTGTCACACACTGCTAGTTCCACTCTTGCCGGTTCAAGGACAAAATGACGTAATTCGCTCCATAGCTTCCGCATGCACAGAGATTGCTACCAGTACGCACGCGCATGGAGAATCGAATTAGAAAAATTAATTATGCAATTTGAACGCCTTTTTTTTAACCGATTGACACAAAAATTGCACCCAAATCTACAATTATGGTAAAACGGCCAAATACCAAATTTCATTTATCTAAGTAATTTTGTTAAGAAGTTATTGCGATTAAAAATATGCGATTATACAGACCGACAGACCATCAACCCTCCGATGGATTTGGTCCACACTTTGATACGCACCTACATTCATGATGATAAAATTGTGTACAAAATTTTATTTTTTGAGTTATAGTGTTCACATGACCGCGGACAGACAGACAGACTTCCCGTAGACAGATTTTGTCCAAAATTTGAAAGAAACCTACAAATTATGTGTAAAGATCACATACCAAATTTCATCCCCGTAGCTCTAATAGTTTTTGAGTTATCGTGTTCACAGACAGACAGACATGATTCCAAAATTGTGTTTTTTGGACTCAGGGAGGTCTAAAACGTGGAGATTCGTCAAAATCTAGAGTTCGAATTTTTTGATGATTATAATACTTTCTCTTTGTAAACGAGAAAGTAAAAAGCATGTGATTCCCTACAAATGGATGCTTGGATTTTTATTCAAGTTTTAATAGTTTTTGAGGTAATTGGTCTCAAAGTGAATGAATTTGTAAAAAATCTTAGTTGATAGTCCAGTCAGTGAAGTGTTTGAAAAAAACATTAAATCGTATAGTTTTAAAAATTGCTACACTTTTTCATGAGGGGCTCTTGATGTGCGTACTAAAAGTCACCGGCCCTGGGGGCGGTGAACTCGGGGCGCCATCTTGGATTTCATCCCCCACTTTTTTAGTTTTTCCTGAATATCTCGAAAACTATTCAGTTTTCAAATTACATGTAATCAGTAAATTAAAAAGCGTAACATTCCCTACAAACGCATGCTTTTATTTTTGTTTCAGATTTAATAGTTTTCGAGATAATGGATTTCGAAATTTGCTACCATCTTGCCCCCCCCCCTTTTTTAGTTTTTCTTAAATATCTCAGAAACTGTTAAAGCTAGGGGAAAAAATAGAAGCATGCATTTGTCAGGAATTTTACGGTCATTAATTTGATGTATTATATGTAATTCGAAAATCAAATAGTTTTCGAGATATTCAAGAAAAACTAAAAACAAGGGGGGATGAAATCCAAGATGGCGACAAACTTTGAAACCCATTATCTCGGAAACTGCTAAAGCTAGAAAAAAACTAAAAGCACATGATTGTAGGGAATTTTACACTCTTTAATTTGATGAATCGATTTTAATTAGAAAACTGAAAGGTTTTCGAGATATTTAGGAAAAACTAAAAATGGGAGAAGAAATCCAAGATGGAGCCGCGAGCTCACCCCCTCCCCCAGGACCGTGGACTTTTAGCATGTTCATCAGAAACCACTCACGAACATGTGTAGCAATTTTCAAAACTATACGATTTAATGTTTTTTTTTCAAACCCTTCGTTGACTGAACTATCAAATAAGACTTTTTACAAATTCTTCCACTTTGAGACCAATTATCCTCAAAACTATTAAAGCATGAATAAAAATAGAAGCATACATTTGTAAGGAATGGTACGCTCTTTAATTTGTTAAATCAAACGTAATTTGAATATTGAGTAGTTTTCGAGATAAAAAAGGGGGGGGAAGAATTCCAAGGTGGTGACAACCTTTGAGGCCCATTATCTGGGAAACTATTAAAGCTGGAAGAAAAATAAAAGCATGTAGTAGTATAGAACTTTACGCTCTTAAATTTGTGAAATAAATTGTAAGTTAAAAACTGAATAATTTTCGAGATATTCAGGAAAAAACTAAAAAAGGGAGGATGAAATCCCAGACGGCGCCGCGAGACCACCCCCAGAACCGGCGACTTTTATTATATTCATCAGAAGCCCCTCACGAACACGTGTACCAATTTTCAAAACAATATGATTTAATGTTTTTTTCTCATTCCCATTTTGGACCTTCGTTAACTGGACTATATTTTATGACGCGTCCTCCGAGACCGCGGTGGTCTAGTGGTAAGGTCTCGGACTTGTTGTCGGAGGCTTCTAGGTTCGAAACCCAGTTCCACTGAAGATCCGCCGTGTGATGGGCCTGTTGCACGTTAAATCATGCCCAGTATGCCAAAAGTCCTCCCGCTGGTGTGGTGAAGTAGTTTGGAGAAGGGGGGTGCTAGATCATGTGTCGTCATCCTCATCTGACCGAGGTTCAAAATTACAAGTTCCGTCTCAAAACTTCCCGCGTGTTGCTTTTAAACGCGACGTTAATATAACTAAACTAAGCTTCGTATTACAATGAAATAACTCGAGTATGCATTTTGGATGCCTTATTTTCCGCCGATTGTAACCAGAATTTGACACAGGTATGAAATTTTAGTTAGTTGACCACATACGAAATTTTATTTATCTAAGTCACTAGGGTTTAGAGTTACCGTGCTCACATGTACGCGAATTTACAGACTGACATAAAGTCAACCCGTTAGCGGATTTTGTCTAAAGGTTTATACAAATCTATAATTCAGATGATGAAACTGAGTACCAAAATTTATTCATATAGCTGTTTCAGTTTTTCAATTATCGTGTTCAGTTCCACATGGACTGACTTCTCTTTAACCAAAATTATAATCTATTCTGTGTAAATGCCACATTTCAAATATCATTCTTCTGGCTCAAATCGTTTTCGAGTTATCGCGATAACAGGCAGAAAAGCATAATACCAAAAATGTGTTTTCCTGACTCTGGGAAGTCTAAAACGTGGAGATTCAGTAAAATATTAAAGTTAAATATTTTGATGACTACAATACTTTCTCTTTGTCTACGTGAAAGTAAAAATGCTACTAAATAGAAGGCTGTAAGTTAAACAGCCAAAAATATGCATTACATAAGCATAAGAGATATACTTACTTTTTTCAGATCTATAACATCTTGTAGCATAAACCTAACTCTAGAATTTGTCAAACGCTTATCAACAATCAATTTTATTTGGCCAAAATGCATATCCATCTAAAAATAAGCAAAACAAATTATTCATACAACAAAAAACTCACCTATAAAGCTAATGAAATCACAGGAAATGCCAAAGGAATTTCCCCCTCCCACTTAGATCTATACAAAGATACTTTATTCAGAACAAAAAGCATGAAAATTAGGATTGCCATGCAATGCTTTAATATTCTCTGTCATAGAATAATTCTACAGTACTTGCAATAAATCAGGAAACCTAAACACTGCCACATAGCTCTTCTAACTAAAAAGAAATATGAAAAATTACTGTTTATATCATTACTTTCCAGAAATTCGTTTGTATATGGTTAAAATAAATATTTTATTTCCTAAATTCTACATACTTGCTTTAAAAAAGCATCATTCATGTTTTAAATTTTTTCACATAAAACGTTTAAAAAAACAGTTCTGAAGTCTAATTACAGTGGGTTGCCGATATAATGTGGACACTTTAAAATTTGCATATTTTTTTCAAATAAACCCGAAAATTTTGCATGGGTTTTCTTAGAATTTATAACATGTAAAGTTTAGGCTTGAACTCACATTTTACAGTTTCTCTAAGAGAGTATTTAGGGGACAAACCAGAAAGTGATGCAGGCAAAAAACATTTCTACTCATCCCATTTCAAAGAAAGCTTGAAAACGAGTTGAGACTTTCATCAGTGGCTATGTTTCATGTGCATAATATTCACACGCATTTTCGTAAACATAGCACAAATATTCGGGAAGATATAAAGGTTCACTTAAAAAATACCAAATTTTTCTGCATATTTTTTGCTTATAACTTGCCTAGTTTAAAACCAAATTGTATGAAATTGGTTCTATAAATGATTGTATTGTGACAATATATTATAGAAGCATTGTTTTAAAATTTTAAGTAAATATTTTGAATATTAAAGGAAATATGAGTATTTTCAGTGAATGATTTTTTACTGCGCATGTGGGAAACGTAGCGTAATTTTACTTTCATGACTTAAGAGCCAGATATATAAGGCAACTTATATAAAAATCTCATTTCAACGCCGTTAGTATTCAGAAAGATATCGACATCGCAAGAACTGAATTCTTTTGGTCTCTAAGAGAAACAAAATGATGAGGGTTTACGAACAAACTGAAATTTTTAAATCTTGAATCTCAAAATAGTTATCATCGAAATAGAATTTAAATTTTGTATTTAATTTATAAGTGTGCATGAGTATTCAGGATATTCAACCTTCATAAAGTTCAATATTACTGTTTGAAGACTAAAGTTTAAAAAATATTAATTTGTGCAAAGACCCTCATCATTTTGTTTCTTTTAAAGAACATAAGAATTCAGCTCTAGCAATGCCGATATCTTTCTAAATACTAACGGCATTGAACCGGAATTTTTATATAACTTGCCCGATATATTTGGCTTTTAAGTTATGGAAATACAATTGCGCTTTGTTTCGCACATGCGCAGTAAAAAATTATTTACTAAAAATACTCATATTTTCTCTAATATTCAAAATATGAACTTTAAATTTTAACACAATGCTTTTATAACATATTGTCACGAAGTTTTTCTGTAAGTTTCATACAATTTGGTTTAAAACTCTACAAGTTATAAGCAAAAAATATGCTGAGAAATGTTGGATTTTTTAAAGAAATCTTTATTTTCTCCCGAATATTTGTGCTATATTTACGAAAATGCATGTAAATATCATGCACATCAAACATAGCCATTGATGAAAGTTTCAATGGTCATGTTTGAAACGGGATGAGTCGAAGTTTTTTTGTCTTCATCACTTTCTGGTCGGTCCTCTAAATGCTCTCGTGATCGAATCTTCACTGTAAAATCTGAGTTCAAGCATGTTCGAAATTCTAAGAAAATCCAGACAGACTTTCGAGAGATATTCGAAAAAATATGCAAATTCTAACGTGTCCACATTATATTGGCAACCCACTGTATTTTATTCAAACAGTACAAAAATATATATGCAACATTTATTGTTGAATTAGCTGCCTTTGGAGACCAATTGGTTCGTAGAGATAATGCGCGAAAAATTTCAATATTGTTACGAACATCGAAAGTCGCTTCCCAGCAATGTTAATCTTATGGTTGGGAAGAGAGTTTTACAAGGTTAAGCATGGAGTGACGGGAAGCGGCTGTTCCGGGATCCCTGACTTTGGCGACCATTTTGGCGACAAATAAATGATTCCAGAAAATGCAACCCCTTACTCGATATTTCTGTTAGGAAAGGGAATACGCTTGAGTATTCGAGAAAATTCCTTGTGACGTCACGGCCTGTCGGAGACAGTATATAAGGACCACGCCTGTATCAGAGGGAGTAGTGTGGATCCATTGGGAACGACTTTAGAGTTTCGTCTGCAGTGCTGGTGAGCTATTGATAGTGCTGTTATTGTCGTTATTAGTTATTTGCTGACTGTTTGCGTTGAAAATATCAAAGTGCTGAACTGTTATTACCTGTGAATTGTTGTCTGTTTACATTGCTAATCTGTGCAAGAGCTATTGTTTCCTGTACCTGTGCTAAGTGTTTTCCTGCATATTTGTGTATAAACCTTCATTCTTCATTATCCTGCGTGTTGGACTGTTTACACCATACACCATACACCCACAGAAAGACTTTTGTAACAATATAATCTTTCATGCGTAGCTTGGTCTTAATAGTCTCCTTAGCAAAGTATTTCGAAATTTAGATAGGCATGAAACTTGTATTATTTTAGACGCCTTACACCTGTTCTGTTCATTGTCCTATGCTTCCGTCTATCTGTCATCTCACTTGAAATTTCAGCTTTAATCTGAAACGGGAATAAAAGCAATTAACCAATAACTTGCTTCCTAAATCAAAACAACCTCATAAAATATACGAGGGAAATAATCGAAATCATTCAGTGAACTCAGTGAGTTCAATTAATCATTCATCATTCCAATGAGCTTTTTGTCTAATATGGAATATATTTCATAATTTTTGTAATATCTCTTAAAGATTTTTTTTATTACTGATTCAGTAAAACATTCAGTACTCTACAATAAGAAAGACAAACTTCCAGCTTAAAGAGATGCAATATTGTTACGAAAATCGCCAAGTGAGTGTACGGTGAAAACAGTCCAACACGCAGGATAATGGAGAAGGACGCTTTATTCAAAAATATTCCCGAAAACACGAAGCACAGGTAACAGAAAAAACGCAGCACTTGCACAAACTAGCAACACAAGCAGGCAGCAAATCACTCACAATAACAGTAATAACACAAACAATAGCGTTCAGTCTCTAGCAGCTTACTCGCAAAGCGAACAAGAATCCAAAAAGATTATTATCATCTCATTGCAGCACGCCTGTATTTATAGTCTTCCCAACACGTCACATAGAATCATCAAGAACATTCTGTATATCTTCGCTCCTAATAGGAAGAAAAATCGAGAGCCAAGTGGTCGCGAAGTTTGTCGTCAAGGTCAGAGGTCGTTGGCTGGGGCTTCTTCCGATATTTAATAAAACCGCTATAAATGTCTCTTTCCAACCATAAAACTAACATTAAGGGGAAGCGACATCGCAGGTTCGTACCAATATCTTTTTACACATCCAATTACAATACAGAAAAAGAAGTTTTTCAAAAGTTACAAACTATCATTTTCATCATTTCTTAATTTTGTAGTTAAACCTTATCTGTAACTACCACTAAACTAAAAACAATATCAAACATTTTATTAACACCATCCTTTAAATACAAACCTATTCAATGTGAAAAAACTCTTCATACCTTCGCTGTCAAAAATGGAAAAAGAAGGATAAAATATTTGTAGTAAAAATGTAAATGATTTGAAACCCATTATCACAATGTAGATTGTCGCTTAACAAGCAACCCCACCTGTCTCAATTTTTTGAAATTTTAAAGAGGAAAAAAATACTCAATTTTTCGCAACTAATAATGAATATTTCAGAATTCTTTTCACATCTAGTTGCAACTTTCAGTCTTATGTTCATATCAAATGTTAAGAGACGAGATATTGTTTTAAAATATACATAAAAATATTTCAATATATTAATTAAAATTCCAGTTAAAAATTATAAGATATTTTTTTGAATTTTCAGATGGTGTAAAAATTGTTTTTGGTCTACAATATTTTGGAAGCTACCAATAAAAAGAAGGCCGTAATTTTGCTTCATTTTAATTAATCAGAATTTCAAAAAATAGTTGCAACGTGCAAATTTCCACTGCTCAAAATAAGTTTGTGCCAAAAGTTGTAGTTCTAGGTCAAGCAGTCTGCCCTGTAGAGTGCAGACACACAGACACACATTCTCGTTTATTATTAGAAAAGATATAACAATGAAAAGTGTTTATACCTGGTTGCCCCTAGAATATTTAGTTGCCTTGGCATAATCTAGTTCTTTACCAATAGTCTTTAATAATACAGAGAGACACTCTAAAGACTCCTCATCACCTTGACTTAGAAGCTTTTTAATGCATTCATGCATAATTGGTTCAATTATCATACCCAGTTTAAATAACTCTCCAACGAACCTAAAAAGAATTTTGTATCATAAATTGATTGGGGCAATATATCATCATATTTTGCATTGCATAAATTAGAAAAAATTTATAACAAATATTTTTACCTTATGTTTCCTAACTGTCTACACCTAAATTTTTTCTCTTCTTCCTCGTATTCAAATTGTAAATCTTTTCTTTTATCCTGCAAAAGGCAATATGTGTTGAAGTTTTTCTATGAGAATATCTTTTCACTAGAAGATTTTGCCCGTCTAAGACGGGCTTTTCGCTTGCCAACAATATCTCAGATCTGATTGTCGCAGATTTACTGACGAAAGGTGTTGAAGAAAATCTCATGCATATTGCCAGGGTGCTTTACTGATTAAGCGTTGAACTGATGAATAAACTGACACTAACTTTCGTTTTGTTAATAAGCTTATTTTTAACAATTACTTTCGTTTTGTCAGAGTTAAAATAATGCAAAATCCACTAACAGAAAAAAATGCATTACCAAACACACAAAGATAATGATGAATTCAAGAATGCAAATCTTTAAGTAAAACTTTCAGTGTAAGAACAGTTAAGGAAAAAATATTAAATATAAAATATATAAATATTCAATTCCAAAATTAAGTACGAAAAAAAGAAACCTTTTAAAGGAAACTAAAGTATTCTAAATAGTTCTGAGTGCATTAAATAAAAAGGAAATAAACGACCGATACATCATAAATCAACAAAAAGATCTCCGAGAAGTGGAAAAATAAATTAATTCTAGTAGAACTTCTATTTAATATTAACCAAGTTCGGCGTGTATGAATCAACATAAAATAAAAAAAAAGGTAGGAAGCTGCTAAACTCGACTAAAAAACAATAGCAATAATGTCCGTTGGTTATTTTGAAGATCTTATAATTTAGAAAAAAGATTCAGTGTTTCCCAAAGTTCAGAGAAAAAAAGCAAACACAAAATAGTCAAACAAAAAAAATGCCAAAAGATTATATTAGAAAAATAAATTAATTCTGGTATTGATATTAAATCATCACAGAATCAAAACAGTATTCCCGCGTGTATGCTAATTTGTAGACAGACTGTCTGGTCTAAATCTCTTTGGCACGTAGACTAACAAAAACAAATGAGCGTTACCGCCATGCGTGGATAATTATTATTATGGATACATAAAACATTGGCATAATTTTAAAAAGAAAAATCCTGGTTAACTTACAGGATCAGCTGCTTCTAAAATCTTCATCTTTTCTTCATTTTTAAGTTCATCACTCCTGTCTTGTTCAAATTCCTTCTGACATTTAGTAAGCAACAGTTTGCGGAAATTTACTTGGGTACCAGACGTTCCAGATACAGGCACCTTAATCTACAATTACGAAAAAGTTTTATACTTCAATTTGAACAGAATTACTAATTTCTAAATATATATGCACCTAATTAAAAAGCCAATAGGTCTGAAGTTTCATTTATGTATTCACAATTTTATTTACTGTGAGCATTACTCCATATTTGTGCCTGGAAATTCAAAATCAAGGACTCCGTTGACTGTTCTTTGTGTGTAGGCATATTGCGTTATTGCGGAGCAATAATACTGTCTGTGTTGGTCAAATTGTACGATCAAAAACATACAAACAAATATTGTCATGAAAGTATATAAAATTAAAGACCCTCGTGTGAGTTATTATGTACTGTCATAATAATTCACACGAGGGTGAATCTACGTTTCCACTAAGCGGGACATTCACTAGTGATCCAATTCCCTTTTTTTGGAACAAAGGATACCAAACCCATTCGTCAATGTGAAATCCCGATGATAATTGGCGCAGACTGAGGGGGAAATTGGAATTCTAACGTAATTGGTTTTCCATTCATCCCATTTCGCCATAAAAGTGAAATATGATTCTTCCAAGCGGGCGATAAATCACCCGCGTGTAGGGGGAGCATTTTGGAGGGGGAATACGCGTTTGAGTCAGACCATGGCTCAGACTGGAGAAATCAAGGCGGGAAGGAGAGTGCGCTCTTTCTAAAATGTGAAAATAACCCGTATGGGGAAGGGGAAAGTGGCAGCCTGGAAGATCGAAGTAGCCGGTAGTGCGCTTTGGAGCATCCGTGAATGAGCCGCCTAAATCCATCGACTCGAATGGATGGAAAACAAACCGGTCGTTGGTCAAAATGGGAATAGTTCAGTGTTCTCGTGAATGCCCATCTTCACTCTGTAGACTCTAACCTCGCTGCATTGGAATAGCAAGAAATGCATTATTTAATTAATTAAACTTAATTAGTTTAAGATTTAAAAATGAAACCAATAAAAGTATTTTAAAATCACAGTAAACTAAAATATTCTAATGTTTTAATTTTATTCAAATTAGCCGCTCTCGCCGTCCTCCGGGAGGTTCGCGGCCAGCACCCACTTTACTCAGCAATACCCATGCCACCTCGCTGCTTCGTGGCTCTCAGCCACTAATTTTTCCAGTTTTAAATACCGCATGAAAATCAGTGGAACAGACTATAAAACCATAGTCGATTTCATATTCTTTGTAGACAACAGACTAATTTCAAAATGCAAAATCCTTCAATAAACCTCATCTAGTTGTAATGTTTTGTATCAACTTTCCACGAATTTCGGCTTAAAAGTCTTCAAATCCATAAATACAGAATGACATCGCCCAAACTAAACAATTTCCATCACCTACAATAGATATTTTACAATATTTTTGACACGCCATTGTGTGGAACTGTTGGGATCTATATACAGTAAAACCCGTTTAAAACGGAAAGAAACGGAATTCTGTCTTAAGCGGAAAAAATATTTGGTCCCGTCAAAAATATAGGAAGTTCCATAGTTCATTCCCTCCTTAAAGCGGAACCTCTCCAACGCGGAAACGGACAGAATTTCTAAGAACAATTCATAATATTTCATTGTTAGAAAACTTGTTCTAATGGACAACAATTCGCGCCATTTCTAAAAGTTCTTTTTATTTCCTTCGTTTAAAAAAAGGAAAAGAAAAGCATTCCGTGGAGCAAATCGTTTTTGTTTTTCTTTCATATAATGATATGTATATTGCACATTTGAAATGCGATGACTTATCGTTGTAGCTTTTCGTCATTTAGTTTTAAGCGCTGATCAGGATCGGATGTTGTTTTTAGTCATGGCAATGCATAAAAAGAATGTTTTGGATATTGATACACAAATTGGAAATAATTAAAGAAAAAGATAATTTGAGAGCGAAACAAATTATCGAAAATTTCTAATGCAATCTTTACTAGCTAATATGAAATCAGCATCAAATGCAAGTGATATAATAAAATCTGTAACAGTTCTTGACGCAGTGATGTGGTATCGAAAGCTTGGAAAGAAATAAGCAAACAGATAATTCAAAAATGTTTTCTTGAGGCCAATTTTCCTGCAAATTAATGCATCTAAAAACATTCATCAACCGAAGATATAGATGTACGTGATCTGCAACTTTTGTTAAACATCGGAAATTTATCAATACGAGTGCGAAAGAATTCATATCAATCGACGATGATATTTTAACAGAGGTTCCTATTGATAATGTGAATGATAGAATTCGAGGGCATATGAACAATGACGGCAGTGACGAACTCTCCATTAAATCGTATGGATCCTTTTTAGATACAGTATGCGAATTTGAAAAGTTTGTCTTAAGTTAGGGAGATGCTGAAATGCTTGAACTTTTGAAGAATACGACAATACTAACGGAACGAAGAATTATTCATAAAAGATATGTACAGAAAACAATGCTGAATTATTTTAAAATGTAAATTTAGCAAATAAGCTTATTTTCCCATAATTTGTAGCTTTTGAGTAAAGATAATCATTTCTTAAAATAAGTAATTACTATGATATTTATTTCTATTCAGTGTCCAAATGCAATATTATTAAAATACTAGCAGTACGCGCACGGCGTTGCCCGTGGAATCGGAACTTCAACAAAATGGGAGGAAAATGCTCACAATGACACGAAAAAGTTTTGAAAACAAAATCAAAACAAAAGATTCACACTATTGATTTTTGACAATGACACGAATGTAATGATGTCACCGGAAGGAATCGGATTGTAGAAAGCATATTACGTCACCTCCTGCGAGATAGGTCACCACCAGCCAATGAAATTGCAACTATGCATTCTGGGATAATCCGGAGAAACTCTCGCTGTCAAATCTCGCTAGCAAAAAAACTGTTTGAACTGATCAGGGAAAAATTAATTTAAAAAAACGGAATAAGATATTTTAACCGTTTTTGTTTTGAATCTGACAGAAACGTTCCAGTTATAAGCTGAAAAAAATGAAAATTATAGAGTTTTTAGAACGTCAAATGCGAGAATTTGAAAAAATTCTCATCAAATATTACCATAAAAGTGACTATTATTTAAAAATTTCTCAAAATTCAGTAAATTGCGTTGGAAATTCAAAACAAACTTCATTAGAACGTAAATTGTTTGTTCTACCCGATGGAGCATGATTGTTTTTCAACTATCATTAGAAAAGATGCTACAGCCGTAAACGTCCCGAAAATTACCCAAAACATTAAATAAAAATTTTTCTAGATTGAATTTTAAAATTCCGGCTTCGAGATGCATTGAGTCACCATTAAGACTACCTGTGTGTCAAATTTCAAGGCTATCAGTGCGATAGATTCGTCTGGACATCCCACACACGCGCACACACATACACAAACATTGTCTTTTATAAGTCTAGAAAATGCCTATAAACATATAACTTTTATATGTTTCCATAATTTTTATTGTTATTGTGTAATTTTAAAATTTAACTAAATCTTATTTTTAAAATGTGACACTTATTAAAACGTAATTATTGCAATATAATCTCAGATAATACTTTTTATTACAATTCGATTTAATTTAAATAATGAATAGATACATTTGTAAACCTCATATATTAAGGAAACCCTGTATGAAATGGAATCCTGTCTAAAACGGAAAATTTTTCTGTTCCCTTTAGATTCCGTTTAGTACAGGTTTTACTGTATTTCAGTTTTATGACACAACGCAAAGAATGGAAATCTGAACCGGATGGCGATCCAAACTTTTCGACCTCACCATTAACGCGCACATCAGCACATCCTACTTTTCAAAGTAATTTTGATCCATCAGTGGAGATCCTTTTGGTTTTTTCCTTCAAGGAAGTTACCTATTGTCCAAAGAAATTATTTCCCAAGGTGGAAAGTCAGTGTTCTCAGAAACCTGTAAATAATTGTAAGTGATTTATCTATCACTTATTTCAAATAGAAATCTTTTAATGAAAAGATCAAATTTTCTTACTTCTTTTGCTAGGATATTAAATGGTAGACAATCGGCAAAGATCTAGGCTGCTTCGGTAGAAATTGTTTTATATGTCCTTGCAACGTTTAAAAGAACCAATCGTTGTGTTTGATTAAATTTCTGTTTGATTGTGATGGTGTCTTTAAATCGAATTTCGGAGCCACATAACATCATATTTTCAGATACACTTTTATAAACTTCTTTCAATCTCTGGGACTTAACCCCCCCCACACACACACATGTTGCTCTTGAAAATCGGATTACTTTATTCTGCAAAGTAAAAACTTACTTTTTCGTAATTTCTAGGTGCCCCGGGTATATCAGTTGTAGATAACTAAATCTCTCAGGATATGGAGCTTATCAGGATTGGAAATTTAATTTTTGATAGGAAATTTGTGGTGCAATTTCATGAACAAGGTCTGTCCAGGGTATATGTCTCCAGCAAATTAAATCAAAGTTATGGGGAAACCAGCACTCAAAACCAGATAATAAATACCAAAAGCATCGTTTGTTTCTGTCGAAATACTGAAAAATCTCGCAAAGTAAAAAAAAATCATAATCTAAGGTAAGAAATGAACATTCTGATAGGAAAAAAGAAAAACAATCCAAAAAATGAATGTCATATAGAATTAATAGTGAATTTGACCGTGACAATTTTATTAGTAGGTGCAGTCCGTCAAAAAAGTATCCGAACACATCTTACTTCTCGTTATCTATGAAAAGGAAATTCAAGGAAATCATGTGATTGACTTTGAGAGTATGTCCTCTCTAAAAATATGTGAACTACATTTCCATAAGGGGCCATCTACATATTTATATTTGAGTCATCTTCAAATTTTCTAAAGACAACCCCCAATTTTTTATCTTTTAAATGATTCCGCAAAATAAAAATTCGCCAGATATAAAATTTGAGGTAAATCGGTTCAAATTAATCGGAGATAACAAGAAAAACGATTAAGTGGCTCTTTCAATATAAGCAAACGTAAAAAATAGGTCACTCAGTTAAAACTTTTCATTTCAGCTGTTAATAGAGGTAAATCGGTTCAAATTAACCGGCGATATACTAGAAAAACGATTAAGGGGCTCTTTCAATATAAGCAAACGTAAAAAATAGGTCACTCTGTTAAAACTTTTCATTTCAGCTGTTAATAAAGTAATGCTCTCTAAGAATATTTGGTGTTTTTCAAAGTTGACCGTTTGGGGCAATGAAATGTTATTAAAAAATTGAGTTCCATGATTTTAAATTAAAACACAATAAAAAAATTATATTGCATTTTTTATATAATACTATAACAGGTAAATAATGCAAACAGTTATATGCATAAATATATTAGTCATTAACTATTTACAATTTAATAAGAAATATAACTATAATTTCTGTCAATAACCTGCTGCATACGACTTGGCATGGAATCTATGACACTGCTAGCGACATCTCAATCTTTTATTTACTTTCTTATCCATAACGAAACAGGAATATATTGATTTCAAGCTGGCGACTTATTTGTCTGTACGAGAAACCAGATTGATAAAGATAGATTATTTGGCTTTTTGTTGCATTGTCTACTTTTCGTGGCATAACAGTTAAATAATCAAAAATTCTGAATAATTTCAATGATTAATATTAAAAAAAGCAATCTTAGATTTTAAAACTCTTTGGGCTGCTGAGACATGAAATACAGATGCTTATTTTCTGAAACATTCTTTTATAGACTAAACAAAAAGTGTAATGTTGCTTAACGATAACAAAGATTTTCCACCAAAAAAATATATAGTTTCCTTCAAACTATAATTAAAATCATTTGAAGGAATTTTTTCCTTTTAAAATTTTATACTTAATCACTTTCTACCAGTAATAGTCTTAAATTAAAACTATCAATCTATCGAAACATTTTAAGCTTTTGTTTTATTTTTTTAAAGGCATTTTATCCAAGTTTCATAACACTTTATTATCCACACACAAGGAATTAGTAAATTATTTCATTGAATAATGTTTTATTTTTCATGCATTTAATAATATATAAATTCATATTTTATACAGAATTTTGATTCTTTGCATTTTTATCAATTTAATGTCTTACAAAACATTTTTACAACCATAAAAGGATTTCATTTTTCATTTTAGTGGTTTAAACGCAATGCTTCTTGAAATGAAAGAAGAGTAGAATTTGTTACATGTATCGAATTTCTTTTCGTTTTTTATTCAAATTTACACTCATTTTAAAAAGAAAACAATTTTTCTTAATTTAAAGCAACAGCGGAAGACATGCTTTGTTTTCCGTTTGATTTCAGACATTTTTTTTTCTGTCAGCGAATCCTTTATAAAGTTGAGATGCCACCTTAAGAAAACGAAAATCGGGACCGTTCTGAACGCTTTTGGTTATTCCTGCATATCTTAAAAATTCCTTGACGGAAACAGTTGAAATTTTGAACAGTGAGATTTTAAGCCATGCTCCTTTGATTGGCATCAAAATTTTTTGTGTTTCTACTCAAAAATTTTTAACTTATAAATTTAAAAATTAATAAAAATTATAAAATATACTTTCATTTTTTTAAAAAAATGCATAACTTTTGTTTTGTTTCTCAGGTATTTTAATATAAAAAAGAACTGTTATTAAAGATTCATTGGGGGGGTACTTTGAAATATATTGATAAAACGGACATGGTCATTTAACGTTAGGAATTCCAAATTCCAATTATTCAAAACTCATAAACCATTTACTCAAAATTACAAACTTTTATATGTATTCGAGCTAATTTAATCTGGAGAATCTGAATATGTACTCAAAATTAGGTGTTGCCATTTGAAAAAATTGAGTTTGTGTAAATCTAAATATGAAGACGACCCCTTGCATGAAAAAATATTATATACATTTATAGAGGGCACATTTCTACGGCGGCAGGCATTTACAGATTTATTGGGCGATAATTAGTGTCAGAATAAGGAGCAGCGTTCGGATACTTTTCTGACAGATTGTACAGTACTTTCACAGAAAGGAGAGCTAAAACGAGAGCACAGAAAGAAAACTGATTGAATTTCTGAATAAATTACCTATTAAGGCAATAATTTAATGTATCTTGGCTACCAATTGTAACCATTTATAATTGGTAGGACTACAAATGTAATAAGGGGACCGCGGTGACTTGGTGTTCAGGGCTCGGTTTCGGGTCAGAAAGGTTCGAAGCTTGATTGCATCAATGATCCGTCATGTATGTTGACTTGGTGTACGCTAAATATGGCGTCGTGGTTCAAACATTCTCCCAATGATGTGGTGCGGGGGACTAGAGAGGCAGGCACCACGGTTACAAATTATAAGGTTAATCCAAAAATAGCCCTTATGTTGTTTCAAAACAGGGCATTAATATAATAATTAAATTAAATTAAACTAGTCTAATATGCAATTCAAATTCTATGCTATTAAATGCTATGCACTCTCCCTCCTTGCGAGTAGAATAATTCTTAAAAATAAAATTCTTCCACCCCTTTTGAGTTGTCCTCTTTTAAGGACTTTGTTTGAGTGTACACCTACTGATACTAATATATACTCGTTACTATAATTGAATTTTTACTTTTAAATTGAATTCAAATTCATTGCTCATGGAAGCTATTTTTCTCAAATATGTTTTACTTGTAAAAATAAAAAAGTATTTCAACCCTGTAAAGAGGAAAGTAAGAAGCTGCAGTGAATCAACAGTAAGAAATGCAATTATTAAAGAATATTATTACGATAAAAGTATGCCACATAACAGATTTATTCTAAAATTACGATTAAACAACCATCAATTTTACAAGTGCACAATTTCAATATATATTTAATTGAAGCAAACGAGAAACAAAGACCTTACCAAAGACAAATGTTTGGAGAGATTAGCATAAACCCAAGCATCAGCATAAGCCCTAAACTTCGGTTCATATACATAAATCTTTCTCGTTTCATTTTCATAAATTCAACATGTTTTCAATGAAAATTTACATTCTGCCAATGAGATTATTAGAGGATTTATGCTATTAACTTTGGATTTCCGATTACTTCAAGGAGTCGTTGAAAATTTCTTGATGATGAATAAGACATATTTTAGGCTATGGAGGTAAATCAGGATTGGAAATTTGAATTTTAATAAAAAAATTGAGGTACGTCATTAATTTACAAATGTACCACTTAAATACAGATAATTTAAGCAAATGAGATCAAAATTTCCTTACCAAAGCCAAATGCTTGCAGAGATTAGCATAAGGAACGCTAAACTTTGGTTCATTTACAGCTTTCTCAAAAATTAAATCAATAACTAAAGCTAATTTTTCTTCTGTGTCTATAATGAGACCCTTAAGCTGGGAAAGCAGAGTTTCAAATTTCTGAGGTGTCAACTTATTCAACACACCTTGAACACCTCTTTTCAGTTTATCCTTTTCCTAAAATGTAACAAAAAACATTTTTCATTGGCAGTTTCAAAGAAATCACAAATATGCACTCAATTAACAATTAACTGTTATCTGAAATGGTTGAATGTTGATTACAAGCTGCCAAATGTGAGAAAGTTTTTATCTATTTTAATAAGATCAACGAAACATTAATTAACATATACTTACATCAAGCGGTGTCTCACATTTGTGTAGTGGCCTCCAAGGATTCGGGGATTCATGTAGTTTTATATTTTGATCCTCAGAGCTCGAAAATGAAAGGACCTTTCTAGGCTTTTCTCCTCCCCTTCCCTGACCACATCGATTGACAACAGCATGAGTCTGGGAAATTGAAATTCGTAAATAAAATATAATGCAAAACCAGATTCAATTGTGTATATATTCCTTTAATGGTTTTCAAATTCCATTAAAATCAGGAAAAGTATGATTATACAAGATTATATTGCTGCAAAAAATCATTCAATTTTGAATCATAAGAGAAATGCTTATAATTAATGGACTCTTCTTCACAAATACATAAAGAAGATTTATAAAAAGAATCAATAAACAAATTCAAACTTTATTCGAAGGTTTGGAAACATCATTCTACTAAATATTTAAAACAGAATAAATAGTTTGAGAGCAACAATTTTTCAATGTCTAATCTATTCCCACCTACAAAATAAACTTTTGATGCGACTGCCTATACCATTCTGAACAAAAATCAAGCCTGCGCTTATACTGCATTATTCACCACAGGAGAAGGTGCCCTGTTCTCTCAAATAAATTTCCGTATATCAAATGCCTTTAAAATTAGGAACGGGCAGAATAAGAATTCAGAAATAAGAAACTGTAACATAAATTTTATAGACGGTGCATTTCTAACCGATGCTATTTCCCCCTATTATTTAATATCAGAGATATAACGAATAGTGATTTGGCCGAATATCTACTCTTTAAAAACATTTCACTTTTGATTCTAAATAAAATACTTGTCAAATTTCAAATGAAAATATTAAAGAGTAATAAAATAAATAAACCTTGATAAATAATATAAACCTTAATATGTAGATAACATATATGCATTTTTCTAAACACAAAAAAGTCAGTATCTTGAGAGCAAACATCAAAATTTACAAAAGTGGTCCATTGTACCCGGTCTCCCCATGTACGATTATTAATGAGCAAAGAGGGTGGTGTCAGTCAGACTCCACACAACCTACAATTAAACTTTCAGAAGAGCGACCTCTCCAGGGTTAAAATGTTATTTTACAGCTGGCTATTCCAATTATTGTTGATGGAGTGATTGATGCATTAATGGATTGAACAAGCTATTTCTTGCAGTTCTGGTAGTAAACGTAAGAGCAAAAATAAACATCTTTTATGAGATCAATTTAATTATAAAATTCCTGTACCAAATGTCCTACCTTTACATTATGAGGGGGGGGGGTAAATTTTGTAAAATATATTTTTGGAATCGGAACTAAAATGAAATCAAAACTAGGCACGTCATTTGATATTTAGACAAAGCATTTAAGAAATACATTAGAAAGAAAAAAAATTGTAGGATATAATAAAGCATTTTCTAATGGAAAAATATTACAAAAATAAATAATCATTTCGAAATAAGTTTATATTGAGGGAAAGCATTCACCCTAATCAACAAAGGGCACACAAACACAAGTTACTACATAGTTAAATACAAGTTACTACATAATTAAACACAAGTTCAAAAGAAAAAAAACAGTTGAAACTCAGAATTTAATAAGCTGAAATTAGTTTGACATAAAAAAGAATGGAAGAATTCTAAAATGCAGCAATGTACTTGCCCAAATAACATTGAGCGAAAATTCAAACCAAAAAAGTCGTAATTGCAAGTACCATTCTAGGCAAAGGTCCAGCCCATGCACATCCCGGCATAAAAGGATCATAAGTCCGCATTGGATTATTCACAACTGGAAGTGGTGCCCTATTCACTTCAGTAAGTTTCTGTATGTGAGCCTATCAAATGCATTTAAAATTAGAATATGGCAGTAAAAAAACTGGGTATGTTACAAAAGGGGTAGAAAGTAACAATGAATTACCTTATCTTTAATCACATCTAAATTTGGAAAATTATTAGGTTTGCATAATGACATAGGCTGAGATTCCAGCTGTAAAAGAAACTCCCTGTCATACTGTTTCTTGCCTTCAGGATTCAAAGGACTCCATTGATCTGAAATTAAAATGTTGCTATAATCATACAATCAAGATGGCTGTTAAGGTTTTTTTTAAAAAAATCCCATCTAAATATGCTACTATAACAGAAGATATTTTAAAATGTTACATGTCTAATTAATTTATAGTCTCAAAGTGATTAATAATTTACATATCAATGCATTAAGTCTCAATTTAAAATTCATAACTCTACTCATCCCCCCAAAGAAGTTTTGGACAAACATTTCACAGAAAAAAAAATCTTGATAAAATAATAAAAACTTACGACTTTGAGAATAAGAAACATTTAAAATTCTATGAAAACGCATTTTCTCACTTCAAATGTCATACATGCAAAAGTATACTTTTATTTTTAATGATAAAAGTATGAGCTTCACACAATTTTTCATCATTTTAAGAATAAAAATCATATAGGAACAAATATTTAACCAACAGAAAATAAGAACAAAAAGTGTAGTTTTATAAAGTAGAAGCATTAGTTATGTTGTGATGTAATTAACTCCACAGAAATAATTTCTTATAAAAAAATAAATAAAAGTCTTTACCTTCTTTGTAACTGTACATCAAAACTATTTTATTCTGCTGTGGTTCAACAGCATTCTCCTTGTCCTCACTATCTGCAATTGGTGATACAGAGGATGTTTCACTAGTTGGTTCACTCGGTGATATGTCTGTTTGAGGTGTAGTATCTGGGTTTTCTCCGGGCAATGGAATAGCATTCAAAATCTCGCTATCCATTATTGGTACCGGAGATGGATTTCTTTCAGAAACAGGAGTAGGAACAGATGATGTTACAGGTGGAGGAAGTGGGACCGGAGATATATCTGTTCCCTATTAAAAAGATAGAAACAACAACACTTTATTAACCAGATACCCTTGTAGCTAAACTTTCACATATTCTTTTAATTTTGTATTATCTAAAATATAGTTAGTCCTATTAACAACTATAAAAAAACAAGTATACAAATCGACTTCATATAAAAATCATTAGAAAAAATAGGTGGCACTTTCAAAAGAAGTTAGCATAAAATAATAATATTTTCTTTCAACAATGTACTTCTTAGTGCTGAGGATAATATAAATAACTTATTTAAATTCTAGCTGGCTTCGGTGATCAGCTTGCTTGCCGGGAATATAATTTCAACTGTATCTCTTATGCAGAATCTGATATTTATGGTTCCCTTAACAAAATAATTTTAAACTTCAAATTGCGATAGACATATAAACCCGCGTTGTTTTTCTAGCCTTGCACTTGTTCTGTTCCTTGTTTACGTGAAAGCCCTAATGGAGTCAAATAAATGTTCTTGTCATTTTTTTATTTAACACCCACTCCGCCCCAGCCTACCCGGAAGGGTGTGAAACCTTCGCACGGACCGGAGTGGACAGAGAAATCAAAAATATATACAGACGACCCCCAAAACAGGGGTGGCATAAAATGACAAAGATATATTCACAAACAAATTATAAACAAAAATATCCCCAAAGGCAAGTAATACACAGAAACCAAGACATACACCACTTAAAAGAACACTTACGTTTTTTTGTCAAAAGATAATTAACAGAAAATATAATTGCATGGAAATAATTAAAAGACCACAAGGGCTGTAGCCAACACAAAGAATAAACACAAACAGCGTTCAATAGAATATACAAGTACTAAGGGGGGGATGAAGAGCAGCCATAATTAAAAATATTAAAACATTCAAAAACATTTACACTGAAAAACCCTATAAAGACCGGCAGAATCCAGTGGGAAATCGAGAAGACATGTGAAAAGGTCAAAATTGCCCGCGTCACTGCTGAAAATACTGACAGCACTATTTACAGAAGGTTAAAAACCAAATTGATTAAAAGTAAGGCTGCCTAGCTCTGGTTCAGCCGGTTGCACAAGGCCTCACAAAATCTAAAAATTTTTCCCAGACCTGACAGGAAGTCCTTTTTTTTAAACCAGGCGACTCGATGTTGAACTGCAGGCTCTTTTAGGTGATATTCTTTAATTAAAAGGCAGCTGAATGTGTAATGATCTTCATCACCGTGTCGTCCACAAGGGCGTGATGGAGAATTGAGTTTTTTAAATCTGGGGAGATAACAGAGGAATGGACAATGTTACGTCGAGAAGAAGATTAAAAATTTCTTATCCACACAGGGTTCGTAACTCCTGACCCTCCTCCCAGATTCCGAATCATAATCGTCCCAACTGCACTGCTAGTTTTCAATTAGTTCTTTGCAAATTTTGAATTTAATACAAGAATAAGGGGTCGGAATATTTAATTCATCTCCATCAAGGTTAGCTAACTTTGCATGGTGATGCGCAACCTCGTTACCTGGGTCGCCGACATGCGCTTTGACCCAGTCGAGTCCCACCAGATCACCGGCCGTATAAAAGTTCTTCTTAACGCTAATCACGAAAGCAGATTTAGGCCTGGCACTCCGCAGAGCCTCGATGGATGACCGGCTGTCAGTGTGAATATTGATCGATTCATGGTTCTCCAAAGTCCAGCGGACCTTCCTTTAAAAGTTAAATAAACTTCAAAATAAAAAATATATATTCCAAAGGAAAAAAATTATTTAAGAACGCAATTCGTCGTTCAACGCCCTCGATCTCGGCAGATAGGCTGAGAAATCGCGCGTCCACTAACAGTCTTTCGCTCACACATTGGAAATTTACCGAAAAAAGGCGGAAAATATGAAATAAATATAATAATTATATTTTTATGTACTCAATGACTGAACTACTGACGCTGCTCTTCTTAGTTATAAAACTGTTTTTCTACATGTCTGATTTTACTGCCCCTTTCCAAGTGCCACCCGGGGCATAGCTACGCCACTGGAAATGTCTCGTATAGCCATGAAAGTGCCTCCGGTTTGGAGAGATAATCCAACAATATGGTTCTCACAGTTAGAATCACAATTCATCACAAGCGGAATCGTGCAGGATTCGGCAAAGTATCACACTGTTATCGCTTCGTTCGAAACCGAAATTATTTCACAGGCTAATGATATCCAGTGGCGATTTTCCGCACAGGGGTTAGAGGCGGTAGCCTCGTGACTCTCTCTCTCTCTCTCGAGGGGGGAGGGGGCTCAAAATCTATGCAACATACATCGCAATGCTAAGCCGGCGGCGAATTTACGACATTGCAGCCCTAATTTAATTTACAGAAAAGTTTCTCCCTCTTTTCTTCAAAAAAAATACAAGAGTGAATGAAAAAGTAGAACGAAGCGTTGGAGGAAATACGCCCTAGTGTATCATTACTCTGCTGGTAACACAGAAAACATGTATGTTCTAAAGAGAACGAGATAAACAGAAGACTATACATTCCTTCGGCCCTGAGCCGGAGTACTGCAATAAATGTACCCGAACTTATTCAGATTAAACTCAAGTATCGCTTTAGTTTCAGAGCATTATTATTTGGATTTTTTATGTTTTTAAATGTTCTCTTGCAGATCTGTTGTCCCATTTATACAGCCATTTGAAAGACTCAGAAACCTGAAAATCTTTCCCTTCCATAATAAAATAAATAAAGATAAAATGCAACAACATGCAGCATGGTAAGAAACTATTGCGTTACTAATAAGGTTTAAAAGAGGTGCCGAAGAAGAAGGCGTGGCACTCCTTCTCCCACGAGCCCCTATATCAAGGGGTGACAGTTGTACAGAGGTTTGAGTACTTTTGTTTCCTGGTTGGAAACAGTAGTAGTAATAAAAATAATGAAACGGCAATTTTATTTTCTGTTCATCGTCGGATTATTTTGCATATTCTCTTTATATTTTTAAATACAAAAATTTTATAACTTATTCTAACATTGTTTTCCATTCCAATAAAGCTACATATAATTATTTAAATTATCTCAGAATGAAATTCATCAAATTAAACATATAAGAAACCTCGAGAGATACGAACAATATTTTCATAAAATTCATCTCTCATATTAACTTTCATTGACATATACATTTTAAAAATCTATGAAATTTTATTAATTTGTTATAAAAACTATAAGGATGATTTATTACATAACAGAGGAACAATATTAACTCATCGTGAAGGAGTTTCTTTAAAGTTATTAGAAGTGATTTTTTTTAATTGTGAGGTTACTAGCATCTATTACATCCAACTTAATAGCACTTAAAAGCTTCACGTTTTAAAATTTTCTCTGTTGTACTTATTTGAATGTGAGAATTTCATTGCTCTCCAACTTACTCAATTTTTTTTCTATTTGCGATTCAGAAAGAAACATGGCCTGCAGCAAAAATCAGCGAATTATTTTCACGCATTGAAGCATATTCGTTCTTGAGATTCTAAAGTATTAGACTCATAAAATATGTTCAGTTGTTACATGTTGTTTAAATAAAAATGTAATTATTAATTAGTTCGGGAATTTTAAGACCTGTCACAATCGTATGCCGCTGAAAAGAACAACAATCTATTCTTTAAAAAACCATGTAGAGAAAAAAATGAGCTAAAAAGGCAGTGAAAACGCACCAAGCGTCCCTAACGCAGGTGGATAAAAAAAATAAGCGAAACGGCATACCAGGAATTTCACGCCACAAGGCGAAAGTAAAATCAAGATGCCGGCGAAATTACGCAATAGGGCTGCGTAATATAAAGAAACCCGAATTTGCAATTTGAACGCCTTTTTTTTAACCGATGGAAAGAGAAATTGGACACAAATCTACAATTAAGGGTTAAACACCTTCTCTGTGACATGAATTACCATAGAATTACATTGCATCGACTTTTCTCACATGTGCAGTAGACAGCGCTTGCAGCGCCCTCTTTTCTAATTACAACACTGAGTTGCATCAATATTTATAGGATTTACTTTTAATTTTGCATTCTCTTCTATTTTTTAAGTACTGCTTCAATACCTAAGTAAACGGATTTAAATGATTTCGCATCAACTCATGATGAAAGGTAACAATTACTCATAGAGATCATCAACTCCCAACTAAAATGCGCCCGCTTGACGTATTTTACTGCCGCTTGGTGTAAGTTACTCGAGTTTGTATTGTTACACGTTTCCTGTTGCAGCGGACAATTTAAACGGAATTATTTGCACTTTAATTTGGTTCTAATTCGCTTTGATAAAAAATATTTTGCACTCATAACAAATATATTGCACGAAAATAGAAATTATTCAGCTATAATTAAATTTATTCAACATGAAAAAAATATTTGAACTTTGAACAAATATGATGCACTCAAGAAAAAATATTATCACTTGCATTAATTACGTTCCACTATAAAACGGATGATTTCCACTTTGAATATAATAAATCCAACGAAGTTTCTGCTGTAGGCAACATTGCTTTCAATGGAATGTTGCCAATAGCTGGGAATTCTCGATTTCAGAGAGAACGACCACAGAGGGGAAAGAGTCGGAGAATGAGGCAAAGCTGGAAATTTTACCCTCAAAATTAGCAACACTGATTGATTTGTAATGTGGTTGTGCGCCATGCAGTGCCGCGACTCGTGCCTATACATCGTTGCTTCTATATCTCTGTTTTGCATCTTGTCAAGCTGAGCGTTACTATTTTTATCGTATTCATGTGATTATCTGATAGAATTTGTGACCTGGCGAATGAGTTGATTAAAACTGATAAATATGTTGTGCAAATCTTAAAAAAATAAAACATTTTTCAAGTACTTTTGCTTTAGAACTGAAATCATAAAAGATATGCGATTTACTGGAATTCATTTGGAAGTATCATTCCGAAAATGGTGCGAAAATAAATGAAAAATACGCAAGGAACATAAAATAGAATCTGGATTAAATCTATGGAATTCGAAAAAACAGAATTGGCCATAAACTAAAAGAGTAATTTGAAAACGTGGAAGAAAAATTCATCTTACAACAGTTCAGTTGGATATAATATCACTTATCTCTGTACAGCTGGTGAATATAGAAAGAATGAATCTCCTGCAGTAATATATTTGTTGTTTCATTGCATAAAGCTCAGAACGAGCACAGAAAAAACATGGAATGAAATCGAAGCCTATCGATGGTGGCGAGAGAAATGGTGTGCCAGCTGTTTCAAGATGGGATCAGAAAACCGAATGCAGTAAATAGCTGCATTCCAAAATCGTGGTTTGAAAGAACCAGAATTCTGGCAAAACATAGACAGAAAAAGTTTACACTGCCAAACTAACTATATCTGTGAAAGCAATGGCGGCGATTGAGTTGAAAAAGTAGGGTTTGTAACAGTCTTCAGATATTGTGACATGCTCAACAGTTTCGTCTTACCTCAACTTCAGCGGCGACAATACCTTGCGTCTACCACTTTTATGCAGGATGGTGCCCCTCCACATAATGGGTTCTGCGTGCAGAGGATTTTGCGGGGCCGGCCCGTTCTCCCGATCATACTCCGTGTGATTTTCGATTAATGGGCCATTTAAAGAGCGTGGTTTATCGGGGGAATGACAACTTTGGCTGATCTGAAGGACCCCATAACGTTGCATGTGCGACAGATCACTTGCGATCAGCTGATCGCCGGCACATTTTACACCTTAATGAGGGAGCCCACATTGAACAATATGCTTTACATCGCTAAACAGTCTGTAACAAATAAACGATACTTGTATTGGAATTTGTAGCTTGTTTGTATTTCGATGTAATGCGCCCCCAGTGGAAATATTTTGAACTATTTTTTAACGGAATCTTTCAGAGCATCCGTTGAGCTGTCTATCTACAAATATTCGAATCAATCCGCAGTTTAGTTACAGTTACAAAATTCTCTGAATAGGCCAAGTTTAATGACAATCACCTTGTATATATGACTTAAGATTTTCTCTCTCTTTGATTTTAAGAATAAGAACATTCTTATTTCAAGATTAGATTTTTCATCTGATTTATTTTATCCATATATGAATGATTTAGATGCTTGCAATAACTTCTAAGGCTATAGATACATTTAGTTGAACATTTTACAGGAAAATTTTAGTTTTCCTTATTTTAAGAGTAAAAATATATATAGCAATTAAATTCTTTTATTCATTTATGTGCTATAATTAGATTAAGTAAATATGTTCTTATCAGCTAAATAATGCACATACAGTAATAACCGTTAACCGATTTTAATAAAAAAAATGTAATTATGTTTTAGAAACAATGTTTAGACAAGAATTTCACCTTTTCAGATTTTTTTACAGCTTATGGATGTTAAGTTTTTTCCTGTGCGCTTTATTATGAGCATGTGCTGATTTAAATTTTAAGATTATATTTGTCATGGGATATACAGGTGGGTGACAGAAAAAATGTTACTTTAGAATTTGCACATTTTTTCAAATATCTCCCGAAAGACCGGATGGATTTTTTTAACCTCTTCCATGTAAAGAAGACGCTTAAACTCCCAGTTTACACTGAAGATTCGGTCAAGAGGGTATTTAGGGGCCGTACTAGAAATTGATGAAGAAGAAACTGATTTAGGACCCACTCCATTTCAGAGAAAGCTGATAATGATTTGTAACTTTCATCAATGGTTTTATTTGATGTGCGTAAAAATAGCACGAATATTCGGGAAGACATGAAGGTTTTCTTAAAAAATCCCAAATTTTCCCACTTGTATTCACTTATAACATGTATAGTTTTCTACCAAATTATACGAAACTTACAGAATACTCGACAATATGTTAGAAAAGCATTGTTTTAAAATTTGAAATAAATACTTTGAATTTTAGGGAAAATGTGAGTATTTCAAGTAAATAGTTTTTTACTGTCCATGCGAGAAACGTAGCATAATTTTTCTTTCATAACTTCAAAGCCTTATATATAGTGCAATCTATATAAAAATTCCAAATGAATACCGTTAAGATTCAGAAAGATATCGGCATTTCAACGAGGTGAAATTAAGCTGAACTCTAAGAGAAGCTAAATGATGAGGGTTTGTCCACAAATTGATATTTTTTAAACTTGAATATAACTCTAAACATGAAAAAAATTCACCACAGCATTCTAGGAAAAGAAGAGGCCGACCAGCTAGCAACTAGAGCAACATCATGCCAAATATTCATGATTTACTGCTTGCTTCTTATTTGGTAAAAATTCTTTGAGTAATTCCTGTTTAGTTAAATGAATTGTATCGACTTAAATTAGTTCATATTCCTGTTAAAAGTTTTTGGCATGTTCGAAACAACCAGTTATCCGCTTTTACACTAGTTCTGCTAGTTTTTTTTAGAATAAAATTCACTGAAATTATTTGAAATATTTAAAAAATTAAAAGAAGCAGAGTGCCAGAATTTCAAACAGAAAGTATAAGAAGCCGTTAAAAAAGTAAGCATTGTTACAGAAACAGCGAAAGATGAAGAATGATCTGCTTCCAATTCCTGTTGCATAGTTAGACACCTGTACCCCATATGTCTTTGTGTTATCTTATTTCATGTGCATTTGCAATTTGAACTTGAATGACTTTACGTTATTGTTCCTGAGTATTTCTAGAACAGGTACTGTAAATTTGATCTCTAAACGGTGAATGGAATTAAAAGTACAGCGTGTTGAAAACTACTGGGGGACACCTGTATCCCACGCGACTAACGGAGGATTAAAGAGCTGGCAGCTAATTGTACCTTCTTCCCATTCTCTTTAGCAATTTCTATTGATTTTTTACTAATACTCCTTTTCAGAAGGTTGAGGGGTTTTGGCGTATGTGTGGAGTTTTCTTCGGGAATGAAATTTTAATCAAATACAACAAGATAAAAGACATAGCACTGATATACACTATACAGTAGGCTGGAAAAAGTCCAAACTTTTTTTCATGTCGCTATACAGCTGAAGTTGAGAATTGGTGAAAAATAAAAAGAGAAAAAAAATAAGGAAATCGATTGATAGCTTCGGAAATTGAAGAAAATTGACTGTTTTTCAAAAAATTTTTAAATTTTAAAATTTCTCTCTATCGGCTTATTTTAGCATTAGTTGTTAAATACTCATCTTCTGAAGGGAAATAAAATTTATTTTATCAAAATCGGTCTGTAACTTCTGATGGTACATTTCCTCCAAAGTTGACAAAAATATGTGAAATTACTTTAATATGGAATTTTTAGTTCCTAATCCTCAACACAATCTTGATATAACATATTGTCGATGAATTGCAACAGATCTTTTATGGTAACTCTTTCTTCATTTCTTTGTTCTTTGTTTTTTTATGGTAACACGTTAAAAACTAAGCTCCAAAATTACATTATTATTTGTTACTCAAGAAAGAAAGACATGAATGAAGAAAATAACAAAAAATTTAACAGACCCTTTAGAAAACGCTTCAGCTATTAAAACATTTTTGTGTCTCTTAAATTTCTTTTATAGCATTTTACTCTTTCTTCTCATCCGATAATACTTGGAAGTCTGATCAATGGGAAAACTCGGACATAACGGGCAATGGCGTCGTTTCTGGACTTCCACAAACTGGTTCCACATGATCAACGTTGCCTTTGCATTTTGAGGCTCTGGACACAAATATGGAATGGAGCCCTCGTAAATAAAGTTTCCTATAGTTTGGTGAATGTGACTTCTCAAATAAAAATCATGATATCTCTATACGAATCCATCTTGTGTTTATAATTTTTTTTATTAATAAACTTACTCTAAGCAAACATAAAAAATAAATTATATTTCAAATGATTAAAATTACTATGCGTAATTTTCCATGTTGATGTCTGCTGTTATAATGGCTTGGTATTTATTTTTAATGCATGCAACTACAATTTATTATTATTTCTTCTCTATCTAAGGTTGTGTGTGGGGGGGGGGCCTTGAAAATAGAGGAAATAAATTTAGCTAGATTTTATAATCTTATAACAGATTTCTGATTTACACATAAGGTAGGTGGATGCGGGTCCCACTAGACCCGGGCATACGCACGGTTGATCGACCTTAAAAGCATTACGCTTCTGACACGAGTTTGACACATCGCTCAACTGTTTGTTTGTAACATGAGGACGTCCCATTCAGCTACTGCACCAGACCGAATAAGGGAATTGATTTCATAATCTCTAATGTCTTTCAAAAGTGGGAAAGGAGTTAAACCGCAAACATTAATTTCTGTAGACTCCTGTACTTAAAAATTGAGTTTGGGCGTCTTGAAACTTCTGAATATTTTTTTTCTTTGTGAGTTTGTGCCTGTCGAATGCCTAATTCTCTGATGTGTTTTCTATCATCCAATGTCATGATCAAAATTATATTTTTTCAGCAAGGGCAAAAATATGAATTGCATGTAGTTACAAGATCAATATATTTAAATAAGTTTCCAGAAAGGCAATTACTTGTTTATATTGCTTTAAGCACGTGCCTGGAACTCTGGAAATTATTTCTTGATTTTAATATGTAACAACTTTGGTATAGACGACTTCAAAAAGTTTTCACTTAAGTAAATTATCTAAACTTTGTTTTCTGTTTTTAACCACCTTGCATGTGACAATTGGCCTTGATCGCGGATAGCCAATTCTTCAATATTTCGCCGATTTCATGGCAGCTGCAATATTTAAATGATACTATCGATCTTTATTGAGTGCTTTTTTGTCAACGTCGGGGTTAAGTTCGTAATGTCCGTGTTATCCTATAAATCAGACTTCCAAATATCATCTGGTTGGAAGAAATAGTAAAATGCAATGAAAGAAATTTAACAAACATAAAGATATTTTAATATCTGAAGTGTTTCTTAAAGATCTGCTAATTTTTGCCACTTTCTGATTTCTTGACATTCGTTCTCAAGAAACAAATAATATTGTAATTTTGGAGTTTAGTTTTCCAACATGACCAAAATAAATAAGGTTGATATCTTTTAAGACCGAAATAATCTTTTGCTATGCATATATATCGATCTGTTGCAATTCATCGACAAGACGATATGAAGATTGTGTTGAGGATTAGGAACTAAAAATTGAAGTAATTTCACTATTTTCGTCAACTTTGGAGGAAATGTACCACCGGAATTTACAGACTGATTTTAATAACATAAATTTTATTACTCTTAAGAAAATGAGTACTTAACAGCTAATGTTAAAATAAAGAGAGAGAAAATTTAAAATTTTAAAACTTATTGAAAAACAGTCGATTTTCGTCAATTTTTACGATTTCCAAGGTCGTTAAGGGAACGGAAGATATCAATCAATTTCCTTATTTTTTTCCTCATATAATTCCTCACCAATTCGCGACATAAAAAAAATTTTGACAGAAATAAATTAAATACAATTTATGCATAGTCAGCATGCTTTCTCATTTTCGAGGATACAAAAAGAACGTATGGTTATCGTCAAAAAATTCTATCTCCAGATTTCGAAGGAATTTAAGAAGAAATTCCCCTTTTAAAAAGGTTTACTTGAACAACTGTCTTTAGAACAATGAAGCTGTATGCAGGTTCCTTCCATAAATCGAGAATAGTTATTTTACACAATCAAAAAGGTCTTATTATAAATATAGGATCTGAAGGCTAATATCTTAATTGCTTTGTATATTCCTCACTTAGTCATCTAAATTAAATCTGATTTTAGTTAAATAAATTAAAACTTTTGGTACTTACCTGATGACCAACTGATGACCCTTGACTAACCCCGGCATGGCCTACAAGAAATATAAAGAATTATATTGACATATTATAAAAAGTATGATGAATAACCAACAAGCTGACAACAGTTGTTTGAAAAATTAAAGTATGTGCTCTCTCTCTTCAACTTTTTAGTATTCTTTCACAAATTGCTCGTTCTCTGTTTAGCTTCATAATGCAGAGAAGCAAATTAAGAATACTCTTTGGACCTTTTCTCTATGATCAGTTGCGCCCAAAATTTGATAAAGCATTACAATTTGAGTGTCAAGATCACACACCAAATTGAATTTATCTCATTTTCTCTACTTTTGAGCTATCGCGAACACATATTCTCGAATAGACTAATCGATACACAGTCACGCTTAGGCCGGATTTTGGCCACAATTTGATGCAGATCTATAATTCTGGTGATAAAAGCACTGAGCCATCTACATGTGTGTTCATCTATCTAGCACTTTATGTTTTTTAGTTATCGTGTGTTCACTTGCGCATAGACGAACAAACAAACTTCCCTTTACCGCATTTCGAGCCAAATTTGATATAGCTGGAAAATTTTGGCTTAAATACTAAGCATCAAATTTTGAAGCAGCATGATGGCTATTTTGGAACGGACCTCGTAATTTAGAACCGTGGTCAAAGCAAGTATAGTGAGTGCAGAGTGATTGTAATATATATTTAACTTTAATTGCCAGTACGTTATCATGTATGTTAATGATTTACTGTAGTTTAAAATTACTTTAAATTACTGGAAATTATTTATTTTTTCTCTTTTTCGTGTAATTTCAATACCATTTTAGGAATAGAATCAGCACATTTTCGTAACATACTATGCATTAGAATATGTGAGTAGGTATTGACAAGGGGCGCATAAATTTTTCTTAATCTAGGGACGCCAGGAACCCTTGCGTCCGTCGTCTCTCTATTGCACGATGGTTGGCAAAATGTGGCGTCCGTAGGCCACAGAAAGATTATTTTGCCTTAATATAGGCTCTAAAATACATCGAAATAACAGATCCAAAAATCAGGAACTCGATCAGAATCTAGAGGTATACTCACTAAACTGCCCCAGCTTAAGACTTGAAACAATGTTCACAGCACAAACCAACCAACTATTGATATAACTAAGCATTATAGCATAAAGTTTAATATATTAAAAAGTAAATCATCACGTGCTTACTCTTTTCATCACTTAGATAACTTCTATACATTAAAAAAAATGAATTTTAATTTCAATTTACCTATAGTCAACAATTAAATAGTACATATAAATGTGTTCTAATTCAATAATTATAAATAAATAAAATCTTATTCACGTATAACTCACCTGACTGCATTTATGCTATTTCTCATAAATTATCTCTAAAGGCACATTAAAAAGCTCATTCGTAAATATTGGTGTGGTCACAACTTTAACATAACCGTCTTTTACTACTTTATCATGGAAAAAAGCGAGTTATTTGTGGGTAAAACAATCATTATCATAAACAATTATATCAATCGAAACTAAGAGATAAGAAACAAACCACGTGAAATCAAACATAACTTTACAATTCTTTCATCCTTTATCTCAACTCTCTTTGATATCAGTGCAAACATAAAAAACATAGAGATAAATTCTTATCTTTTTTTTATCCTTAAAAATATTCAAATGTATTATATTAGTTGTTATTTCGCATTAAGGAAATTCGCGATTCATAAAACAAAACATGCATGTTACAAGAAACTAGATAAACATCCATATTAACCCTTTATAAGGTCATTTTTTCTAGTATTGGTGTAATAAAACAACTTTGGAATTGAGATTAATTTAAGAAAAGTACCATTTAGCTTACTGGATGACATTATTTTTGTTAATTAATTTTATTAATTAATTACCAATTCAAGACGCTTCGTTATGGTTTGAGATAAGAAATTGGATCATCCAGGTTTTTGTTTCATCGAAAAATTTGAAGAGAACTTCCGCCAATCTTAAAAAATGCATTTAAAAATTGATGGATTTCGCGGGAAGTACGAGGGTAGGACATTAAGTAAGGCACAAAAGATAAGAAAAAAATAATTTGCCGTGATAATCACTTGGAAACGATTTTATTTTTCAACATAATCTCCACCAATGTTGATGCACTTATCCCGTCGTTTTATCATAACCCCAATTCCAGCCTCATAAAATTCTTTGGGTTGCTGACTCATCCACAGTAGGACTTCGTGTCATCATCTGCAAAGTGTTTGCCTCCAAGATATTGCTTTAGTGATAACATATTGTTTACAGATGAAAAGTCTGGTTGGTCAGTGCTACAGCATCCACCTCACAGCCCAGACTTAGCCGTAACCAGACTTTTCATCTGTTTGGTCCACTAAAACAACATGTTGGAGGCAAACACTTTGCAGATGAAGGCGACGTTCAACACGAAGTCCTACTGTGGATGAGACAGCAACCCAAATAATTTTATGCGGCTGGAATTGGGGTCAGATAAAACAATGGGATAAGTGCATCAACATTGGTGGAGATTATGTTGAAAATTAAAATTGTTTCTAAGTGATTATCATGGTAAATTATTTTTTCTTATCTTTTGTGACATACTTAATGACTTACCCTCATATATTCCCACGAACTTAGAAAGGGTTAATCATCGGAAATTTTCTCTCCTCGACTTTCTCGTTTACTTACACAATCCGGAGCGTTTTATTTATAACTTCCTCGAATAGGGAAGAGCAAGGGCGTTAGACTCAAATATTAATGGGTCAAGCTCAAATGAATGTCAAAATGAACGAGGTCAAAGTTCATTTGGGCTGCAAAATAAATAAACGTACAAGTGTTATACAAAAAAATGCTTTAATTTTTAAAATTATTGTATCCACGACTAGTAATCGGCCATAGACGAATGTTGTGGTTCGTTATTAATAATTATGTATAATTAGGAATTTTTAAAATTAAGCTGCGAAATTAGTATTAAAAATGTTGTTACATATTGTTATGTTTGCTGGGACTCAAAAGCATTCACTGTGGGCCGGATGCGGCGCGCTTGCGGCAAATTTGACACCCTTGCTGAAGAAGATCGAGTAAGCATTTTCAACTCCTTTCCTTTGAGCGATTGGGTCCAAACTTTGATATGGATCCATAGTTTTGGTGTGGAAAACATATAATAAAATTCACCCAACTAGTTTATTTTTGTGTTATCGAGCCACATACACATGAATATGTAGGCCGAAAGACAGTCAAACTTTCAACGGATTTAATCCAAAATTTGATGTAGATCTCCAATTATAATGATGAAAAACTATATGCCAAATTTCATATATCTAACTATTTGCGCTATCGAGTGATTGTGTTCACATAGATACGGACTTACAAGCAGAGTTCCAGTACACGAAGTTCATCCAAAATTTGTTATAGATTGACAGTTTTAGAATAAAGACCACACACGCGCGTAATTTCAATCACTTGGAGCGGCGGTTCTCAACCTTTATTTTTTCCCGTACCCCCTTGATTAATCTAATTTTGAGTTCTCCTACTGTCACCCCCCCCCCATCTAAACCCTATCAGTGCGATCGTTCGCGGAGATGGGGGTGGTGTCTGTATCCTATGTCATACCCCAACCATTTCTTAGCCCAAAGAAGTTTTTATTACTAATGTTAAGGACTTTGGTTAGCTTAAGTCAAACGACTCGAATTAACTTAATAACATTGGTAGGATTTATTTCTGATTTTGAATTTTATTCCACTTTTTATTATAATAGTTCCACATAGTAGTAAATGAGCACAACCTTGAAATCTTTTCGCATTAAGATGTGATAAAAGCTAATAATTACTCGTCGTGATAATCATTTATTGAAATGGAAAACAACTTCAACGCGTTCCTCGAGTTCGTTTCATGAAGCCGAGTTTTACAAAATTAGGTTAAAATAAAAGACATATATAATCTCATGTCCGCAGATGTTTCAAGCTGTGATATTTGTTATTAATACACGCATAAAACGAGTATCTTTCCAACAAGTTCTGTGTTTGTAAAAGATAACTGAGTTCTTAGTTCTTTTCTCTCAATGCTACCTAATAGGCATTCGTACTTGCATTAACTTTCATTTTCCTGTCAGAAACAATCTTCTATATTATATATTTTTTTAATTTTAATCTCTTATGTTTTGTGTTTTCCGCCATTATCAACACTGCTTTCGCGTTTTCGCGTATCCCCAGGGGTACGCGTACCACATGTTGGGAACCTCTGATCTAGAGCGTTCCGTTTTTGAGTTATTGAGTTCACAGATAGACGTTATTCCAAAAACATAGATTCGTCAAAATCTCGAGGTCGAATTTTTTGACGATTACAATACTTCCTCTTTGAATACGAGAAACTAAAAACAATGGGCAAGATTTTGTTTTATGGATGAGATTTCTGTTTTGTACTTTTGATTAGATCAAATTTCCGGCGCACCGAATCATTTCTAGTGTAATGCTTTATACAGGATTATCTCCAAACTTTTTATGTCCGTTGTTTTGTATGCTTATCTAAAATACGAACACATTTTTTAAGACTGTCAAAACTGCTTTGGGATCTTTTTTTCTTTTCTGGAATTGTTTAAAAAGCTGTTGACAAATTTGAGCATCGATAAAGAAAACAAAATACTAAGACATTTTACTAAAAAAAAGTGGTGATAAAATTTTATTTAAGTTTAGCCTAAAGAATATAAATTTGAACTAAACACAAAAAAAATCTACATCAAATTCCATCTCGTGTTATCATAAACATTTCATCTAGTTTTTTTTTATGCTTCTTGCGTTCTGCTTTTACCATGAAGGCAATTTTGAATGCAGCCTGTTCCTACCTTCTATGCTTTTCCGTCGAAAGAAGTAGATTTTCTGATTTTACACTGTCACAGTATATAGTAGACAGTGTATGGGACGTGATGTCTGCTCTGACTTGATCTTTTCTAATTTATGAGAACTACTAGTGACAATAACTGCTTTCTGGGATATCCCTGTAGTTTAATATATTTATTCCATTGTTTCAAATTGCCCAATTTAGGCAATGGATTGTTGACCAATCTAGGCAGTCAGTAAATTACGTTAGAAGCTCAAAACAAATTTCATTAGAAAAAAAATTGTTTGTTCTATCCGATGGTGCATCGATTGTTTTTCAACTATCATTAGAAAAGATACTACAGCCATAAACGTCCCTAAAATGACCTAAAACAACACAAAACATTAAATAAAAAATTTTCTCGATTTCATTTTAAAATTCCTGCTTCGAGGTGCATTGAGTCACCATTAAGACTACCTGCGTGCCAAATTTCAAGACTGTAAGTGCGATAGATTCGTCTGGACATCGCACACACACACACACAAACATTGCCTTTTATAAGTATAGATGCATTAATCGCTTGTTTACCGTATTTTTCTTCGCATGTTTTGAATTCATGAAAAAACTTCTATCGATGTTCTTGTATTTGTGTGTGTTATAAGTGTATGTTGAATGGCATATGCAGACTTCAATTCTGCAGTGCTTCACTTTTTGTAATAATTGTATTACATTACGATTATGTTATTATAATTCGGAAAATATTTCTAATAAAGAGAAGTCAATTCTCTTAAGTACTCACATGAATCTCAGAAATGATAATGCATTCTGTTTTTTGTTTGTTTGTTTGTTTGTTTTGCTATCTATGGTTTTTAAATCCAGTGCAAGCGGTTACAATTTTTTTTTCTTTTTTTGTGAAAGTACATTGAATGGATAAATTCATCGAAAAAGTTTTTTTCAATTCCAGGCCAAAATAGGTAAATTAATTGGGAAAACCGACATCAGAAACACTTATTTCATTTCAATATATATTTAAGCAACTATTGCAAATTAAATAAATAGTAATTCTAAGATAAGTAAAGGCAAATAATAATAATTATTATTATTTCCATTAGTTCATCTTAATTGTACTCATGAAAGCAAACTATGCAAATATTGATTGAAGTATTTTAAACTTAGAAAGACCAAAAGAAAAGAAAGAAACAAATGCAAATAATAATAATAATGAAAAGTAAATTCTAATCATTCTCCTCTAGTGCTTTTTGGTTAACGGATTTTTATTTCTTTATTTTTAATCACTTGATACGTGGCTCTAGCAATTTCACATTGAAGTAATGATGTTTGCAAATTTTTGACTTTGCTATGGAAATAGTGGCTATATTATGCGATTGCTTAAAAAACGGTTTAAAAAATATTTTTGCCAAAAAAATTATTACTACTTAAATGGTTTTTAAATTATTCTCTATATTTTATTTTTCATGTTAAATGTAAACATTTCAAACTGAGTTCTGAAAATATACATTTCTTAAACATTTTATGTTTTTATTATTTTGAAATCTCTTGAAAATGATTAAATTAATATAATCAATACATACTTATACCAGCATCATTAATTAGTCTCAAATTGAAAATTATATTACATACAAAATTTAGAAAGAAAAACGAAAGAAAAAAGAACTTAAACAACTTGTTAAGCGTACATTTGCCATCGCTTAATCATTCTCCCTTTTCGGCTGTTCCAGGCCCATAGAATGGATGCTCGTCGCGGCGGCCCCGGTCTGTCTGTCTCTCTGTGTTCATATGAACTCGATAACTCAAAACTTAAATAGCTATATGAATAAAATTTGGTGTACAGTTTTATCATCGGAAATGTAAGTCCTTATAAATGTCTGGGCCAAATCTGTCAAAGGGTTGATTGTCTGTCGGCTTGTACCAAGGGTGGCGCCAGTGAGGGACCCCTTGTTGGGGATGTTGTGTCCCCCGTAGGGAAAAATTTTTGTGCCCCGTTCATGCAACCGTGTATTCAATTAGAAGGCAAATAAAGATCTGGCGAAAATTTGAGACCAATTTCATTACACCCTTCCCCGGTACAGCAGGTCATACCCCCCGTCGGGCAGACTCTAACGACATTTTGGGGCACCCTGTATAGTTAACTAATAGATAACATAATTAACTAAATGATAATAGTTAACTAATTGATAAGATAGTAAACTATCAGGATCGTTGTCTGGTTACCACATAACGTTGCTGGAAAATGCGACTGCTAATTACAGTCGTTTTAGGATAAGCTTTGCAACTTAAACCTTTTATTTAAATTTAGAAATATATTATTTTGAAAGGAATGGAATTATGCAGTAGAATATATTGACGAGTATTTTAATTTTCGGGCAAAATTTTGCTTAGAAAATAAATATGTATTGAATTGGCGTTTTTATTTAGGCAAAATTGTTCAAAATAATTATGGTTTTTAAAGTATCAAGTATCACATAAAATTGTTACATATTACTTGCGTTTAATATGTTACGTAGATGTTCTATGTTACGTTACGTTCTCTGTTACGTAGACACGGGCATCCAGTGAAACCTGACTAGCCGAAGTGTCGTAAATAATAACACAGAAGCTGAGAACCATACAAAATAGATCCCATTACGTGAAACTCAGGCTTGAAGCCCTCACAAAGGGGAACACCTCGTCATCGGTGAAGGGGCCGTTAACCAGTCACAACACCATTATTGTACCGATAAGGGAATATTCTTACTTATACACCAACTACCCATCCTCGTACTCGAGGTGCCCCCATAAAGGAAATATAAAGCATTTAGAATATAGGCTTCTAAAAATAAATAGATAACAAATAAAACTACATTCTAAAAGTATTAATACAAAGATCTATTTAGCAAAAACAGTTTTAAAACACACTTGTACTAGTGTACTAAAAATTGAATTCTTTTATTTGAAATATTTTCTACTTTTTAGTCTTTAATTCATAAATTATTATTAAAAATATAATAGAATCTTCAAATCCATTTTTTCGCAAGATCACAACTAGGTGGCACCCCTCGTATGGAATAAATATTTAATTAAATAATTCGATTAATTGTCAATTAAATTCTGAAAATGTTAAAAGAAAGTAAAACTTCAATTAACCGTCACCGCCCGGACCAGACATATGACAGATAACCGAATAAACGGATAACAGAAATCTCTTAATACATATGTACAGCAACGTGATTTCACTGCTGGATTGGAACGAAAATGTAAATAAAATCCTTTAGAAGTGAGTAGTACATACATATTGTATTTAATTGTACAAAAAGACGATATAAACTTCAATATAAGAGTAGTAATTTACAGAAATGTATTGTAATTCTATAAACCCATTTTTTTAGACGGTGACGGATATCAGAAACTGACTGTTAATCGAAGTTTTACTGTAGTGTTTACACTACAGCAGAACTTCGAGAGTGCACAAGTGTAGAAGATTCCAAGTATCGGGCACATCAGGAAATTAATGAAAAACAGATTGCAAAATTCCATCTTTATAAACATGTCAAGTTAAATATAAGTGTGAAATCAAAATTGGTAGACGCGAATTCCAGACTATCACATGTCAACTTAAATTTGGTGGGCACTTAATTTGGGTATGATGCTGATTACCACATTATACCCATCTATCTGACAATTAAAAAACAATCAACTATAAAATGAATCCGGTGTCTGAGTGCTGACCGTCGAATTTCTCTCCTCAAATATATCATCTATCAGCCATTGCCAAAAATAATCGAGAGCAATCATTTTCCCAATACTGTATTATCTGTTTGAGAAGCATGCTTAAACGCAAATGATCAATTTGGATTAAGGAAATATTCAAAAAGTAGCAACTTTGGTATGTTTTCTATTTTTCATATATAATTTTTGACTAACTCGCAACCTTTAATATTGCGACACTTTTTAAAAAAATATTCTATATTAAAATGCTAAATTAAACCAATTATAAGTAAGAATGTCTCCACTTTCTCTCACGGATCCTCTTGGCAGACTATCCGATGCGCTTCTGCTTGAAAATGTTGCTAATATTAAACGGCTGCTCGTGCATTTTTGTAGACGTTACTGCCTATCTATCCCAAAGAGCATCATGTTGACAAATAATAGGCAATTTTATATAGCAGACAGAACTGCACGTTATTTAATTTTAGGATTATAGGTTTCTCTTGAACTTCAATCATACCTAATTACAGTGCAAATAACTACAGGTCTTGTATTTCACGATTTGTGGAGTTTACTGAAATTCTTCTTAATTTTTCCCCCAGCTATCAGAAAATCAAACAACAGCAAAAAAAATCGACGGGAGGCTGTCTCTTCGAAACGGCCGCTGGGATTGAGGGGCGTAGACTTGCTTACCTTACTCAACTGTGACTTTCTGTGACTAAAGTAGCTTAGTGACTATTAGTCTATGTGATTGTTAACTCTATAGTGACTATTAGTCTAGTGTGACTATGTGACTCTATCTATGTAAAATTCTTCGTGATTTTCACCAACTTCGCAACTGTACTGTGACTAAACCGTAATTACAAATTCTAAAATTATTTTTGCAATCTTCAATGTCAACCTTTCTCTGTTAAATGAAACTAAAACCAACTCTCTATATTATTTGGTTGAGGAGCTATAAGCGTTTAAAAATACCACGAAAAGCGTCATAATTTTTCCTTTCCCGACATACCATTAGACCTCTATAGTGAGACGTAAGCCTACGTCAAAAATGATATCATGTAAATGCTGAAAAAAAGCAAAATTACACGCGTGAAAAAAAAATCAATATTCTCATGCATTTGATCATTATAACACATCAGCAAATTCCGCCAAGTAACTAATTTGAAAATTCACTAACATTATTGGCTGATTTTCAAACTCTTAACAGACTACGATTTTGATTGGTGAAATCTGAAAACCGCACCATAGCGCAACACGCGATGTAATACACAGAAATTCTTAGGTGGCCATTCAGATGGATCATATTCTATGTCAAAGTACTTCATTAACCCTTGAACATCATTACAAAAAATGAGATTTCCCTCTTTGGAGAGAAACTGTGTGAATTCCTTCTCTCGGTGCCTGTACCAGGAGAATGAAGTTCCAGGTGTCAGCAGATTTTTATTTTTCAGTCTTGACCCTAGCAATTCAGCACCATCTCCAGAAAGGCCTAAATCTCTAATTAGATCATTAAGCTCGCTCTGAGAAAATGGCTGGGGTCTCTCATTAACATAAAAATCTGAGATAGATTCGTCCTTGTGAGTTAATGTGTATCTATCCTCAGAATCACTCCGGATATCATCCAAACTTGAAGGTGGGTGTGGAACTGGTATTTCTGATGTATAAGGCACTGGACGAATAGCTGAACTAAGGTTTGGGTGAAGTATGTTCTTTTTATTTTCAGTATTAAAGCCTCTTACAACTACCGAACAGAAACAGCAATCAGTAGTTTGGTTTTGCTGTTCACGCCACATCATAGGAATGCCAAACCGAAATGAGTTTACCCTTAAACCACAAACGAAGATCTTCCTCACATCTTCTACACACCTCGTGAGAAGCCATGGTTTGTCTTGATCCCCAAGTTTCAACTTGAAGCAAGCAAAATAAGCTTTCTTCACAAAATCACTTATGCTTCTTTGTTGACTCTTAACAGATAACATCTATACTTATAAAAGGCAATGTTTGTGTGTGCGTGCGTGCGATGTCCAGACGAATCTATTGCCCTTACAGCTTTGAAATTTGGCACACAGGTAGACTTAATGGTGATTCAATGCACCTCGAAGCCGGAATTTTAACATTTAATCTAGAAATTTTTTTATTAAATTTTTTGCGTTGTTTTGGTTGATTTTTCACACTAATTTCTCAATAGAATGGGTTGGATTAATTGTATGAAAAAATTAGATACACCATCGGGAAAGAGCACACGATTTCCTTTCTAATGAAGTTAGTTTTGAATTTCTAACGTTATTTACTGAATTTTGAAATTTAAAAAACAAATAGTTGATTAAGCCTAAAAAACTTTGTTTGGAATTTCAATTTCTTGCATCCTCCGTTCTAATTTTATCAATTTGAAATTTGCTGAAGTAATAAATATAACGTTTCTCCGTGATTTAAAACAAGAATGGTTAAAATTGAACCGTTGGTTGAATTTTAATTATTTTTGTCTGAAGTGTTTAAAAAGTTTAGCTTCAAAATTCCCTTCCCGATTCTTCGTAATCAAGGTCGCGTGTCGTATTTTCCCAACATGCCTTTCGTCGAAACCACGTGACTTCATAACCCCTTTGCTGCGCGTCGACAGATCATTCCTTTAATTTGTTTGTTTTTATACTGTTTGATAGTCGAGCATATGACTGACATCTTTAGTTAGAGAAGACTAGAAAAATTAAATATGACTTCAAGGAGCTATTTACATAATGTGGCTTCAAAGTTTAAACCTGAAGTAGAAGATTTCACCTCTCTCTCTCTCTTTTTTTTTCTTCTTCTCCGACTCATTTTGGATATATATTTAAATACTCTAGAAATTGTATTTGTCTGTATCTTTCGAGGCGTATTCTTCCATTTGAAATCGTTTAAAATTTCATACGTGTTTCATTCTTTAACATTTTCCCTGGTTTATAGGAATCAATCTTTTAAATCCTAAAAATTTTTTTTTTCGAAAATATCGGTTTATTTGGTACTCTGTACTGTTTTCCTACAGTTCAAATGTCATTATAGCGAAGAAAAATAAGCGGGAAAATCAATAATTTATATCTTTTGTTTTCAAAACTTTTTCGTCTCATTGTGGGCGATTTTTTTTTTTTTTTCATTTTGTTGAAGTCCCGATTCCACGGGCAACGCCGTCCGCGTACTGCTAGTCACAAATAAAACAACAGTTGTCTAGAGAAATAACACAACCTCTTGGAGCCATAATACAGAACTAAAACACGTGCACAATCACGAATGAATGCAGGATGTAAACTGAGTTTCCGACGTGAATAATCTTTTCCCGGTCTACAACAGTAACCACGACAACCGACGTATGCGCGCAGCCATTCCAAATTATACTTTTCCCTTTGCATTTCAGTTATGTGAATCGTAGTAGAAGCTTGTGTCTGTGTAACTGTTTTTGTTCGTTCCTCAAATTCCTCGCATTTTCTATTTGTATTTCTCTTGAGTGTCACTCTTGGAAATATGAAATTAATATATGAAATCATTATTGGACATGGTTTTTTAACTCAAGAATAGGATACCAGATTTCAGGTTAAAAAGAGAAATCTTACGCTTAATTAAACTAAAAACATAAGTTTTGCAAGAAAACCTGACGTGATGGAATTTTTTTTTAATGTTTTTCCCGGTTTCAGTGAGTAAAAATCTATAAGAAACAGTCAAAAAAATCCTATCTAGTTTTTTTCGTTGCAGACCTGTGTTATTTAATAATTCATAACTCAAAATATAAATTTTCTACAGAAAACAAGTTTATCAGAAAGGCAATAAAATTTACTAAAGAATAGTATAAGTATGACTTAAAAAACTTTAGCCAGTTCTCCACTGTGAAATTTCCATTCCAAATTTTCTCTTAATGTGGCCAAAACTGGAGCATCTAACCTACATTAATTTCTCCTGGATTTTGTTGAGGATCATCCTAAAAATTTAGGATTAAGAAGAAAAAAAACACGTTGTTTTCCTGAATTCTTAACTTCAGTTTTTTCAAAGTTTCACTCAAAGATAATGGCGCCCAGGTCAAGTGGCCTGCCCTACCTTAATTATACCAAGGAATGATGCATAGAGTAGATTGCACTCTGGCGCGTGGCCTATGTGGGAGCGATTATTCCAACTGACTAAAGGCCAGCCCTGCCACTCAGCAATGCAAGAATATTTTTTTACTAACCGCCTTTGACAACCAGCTGGTTTATTGGGAATATTGGTTGATTTTAATTTACATTCAATCAATTGTGATAACTTCACATATTCATGGTTCCCTCAAGAAAATATTTTTTACTTCAAATTGTGATAAAGAGACATTTAAACCTTGTAATTTTAGCAGCCTTGCACCTGTTCTATTCATTGGGTACACGAACGTGCATATTAGAGTCAAATCACATGATGTAACTGTCCCTGTCATGTAACATTTAATTCCACGTTATCCACAACAAGTTCACTTTCTTATTCTTCACACAAAATACCCATTTAATACCAACATGAAAATGTTGCAGCGTATTTTACGTGCAGCAACATGTTAGCTCGTTTCAACTTGTTCATGGAACGAATTAAAGGATAATAAACAGCATAATTTTTCTGAAAAGATATATTTCCTAATATACTTAATATCTTTAAGAACTTTGATTACAGGTTTCACGATAATTTATAAAAGCAAATTCATTTATAAAAACAATGAAAAGAATTTCAATTTCATTGCAACAATGAAGATTATTGTCGTAAATTATGCTTAAAAAATTTTAAACAATTCCTTAAAATTGGAAAAGAATGAATTATGTATAACAAAACTGGTATCATTGAAAATATAATTTATTGAATTTTAAGATGGTATAAGATTTTTTGTGCGTTAATATTTTCGAAAGTTATTGCCTAAAAATAATCCCAAATTTTCGTTTAATTTTTCATCGATTCAAATTCTAATAAAAGTTTCAAAACAAATAGCTCCGAGGTGCACATTCCCACCTTTCAAAGTACATTTGCTCCATATTTGATAACTCTAGGTCAAATGGTTTTCCCTGTAGAGCTCCAGTACGTACGCACATGTTCGGATTTATTATTAGTAGAGATGAGAGCTAGTTTCTGTTCAGAAGTTCTTTAATAAAAAGAATTGTACAACAAATATATAATCTTCAGCAGTTACTCTGAAAGGAGATCCAAGCATTCTTGCAACACTTATAATTCATTCTTGGTTCTGTGAAAAGCATTTAAAGTGTTATTGTGTATTTATACACAGTCACTGGAAAGTAGTCCAATTCTCTGTTGTAAGTGAAAGTGGTAATCACACAGAGTTCATTTTTTAAGTTTCTTTCTCGAGTTCTCGCAGTGTAGTGAAAAAAGATTTCACGGAATGAACGGCAACACCTTTGCCCTAAGCTTTGTTGGGATCATCACTTTGCTCCCACTCTAAGAAAGATTCGTCACTAATAACATCATCTTCATACAAAATATCAAAAATTTCATGCAGAAGACCTGAAATAAGAAATTCACTGTTTTATATATATAAAATATTCCAGCATGCACAACTTGAATAATAAATATGAATAATTTTCAAAAATAATTTCAACATCATGAAGTTAAACTGCCAATCACCGACAACATTTAATATCCTGTATTTGGCCTATATTTTCAACTATATGCCAACATGTAACTTCAAAATGTTAATTTGGTTACACGAACTATTAATATCTAATGGCAAAAAGAAAAATGAGAATCTTTAATTCTATTATAAACATTCCATAACAAATTCAATACCGAATAAAAAAATTTTTTGTTTCATTTCAAAACCACTCATTTCATTTTTGTATAATTGTCGCTTAGAACAAATTTTCCAGTGGTGGATAGAGAAGAGTCCAATCCAAAACATAAATATTGAATAATTTGAATTATATGAAAAAGAAAATCCATAGTAGTATTCCTTGAAACTTTACTTACAACAACATTTTGAAGAATATTATTACGTGTTTATAACTGTAATAATGGATTATAAATTTGGTTCTCACACACATATGTTTTTTGAAAATAGTCAATTACCCAAAGCATATAAACTAAATGCAAACTACAAATGTACTCACCACTAGGTTGACCTAATTGATTCATAAGAGCTTGCACAGCACACAAAGCTTGTAATTGTAGGTTTCCATTGGTGGATACATAACGGGATATCAGAGGTATCCTTGATTTCAATTTACTTGTATTTAATTCCCATGTAGTTCCCGAACCTAAAAGTGATAATGAACTTTAAAATAAAGAATCAATCATATTATCAAGCAAATGAAACTTGAATTTTGATTGACACAATAGAACATTGTTCACAAATCAAATTACTTCATACCTGATAAACAACTTTCATGAACTGCTGTTACTAAGGCACAGACAAAAGTTGGACTACTAGTGTCAGATACAATAGCCTAAAAAAGTAATAAATGAAGTTAAACCGCATTCTGAGACAGCGATATACAAGTAAATATTTAAGGAAGCAAATTATAAAAAAAGTAAAGAGATATTTACATCGACCCAATCGAAAACCTCTTCTAAATCAACATTTTTTCCTAATAGACTCAATAAATGTTTCTTCATTTCTTCGATTGACATCCGAGTCTGTGGGTTGACTTTCGCTTGTCTCATTGTAAATTCAAGTTTCTATATGGGAACAAAATAAATCATCAGTTCATATAATCACTAATGAAATATTAGTCAGAAGCAAAGATATCGGAATTTTGCTTACATGTTTCTCAATAAATTTAGCTATATTTCTATCACTTCCAATAATATCAGTCCATTCCACACCAGATTCTCTCCAGACCTTTCCAACCTTAATTGTGCCCTATATACAGATAATAATTAAGAAAATATTAATCAGATTTCCTATTAAAATACATAAGTATTCAAATTATATGATTTGTTTATCCTGATCTAATAAATAATGACATATTTTTGAAGAGATCGTGTTTAAATGCTTACTTTATTAAAAGACACATGTATTTGGAAAATCCCACTAATGTAAATTTGCATTCAATGAGGTTTGTGCACAATTTCAATATTAGACTCATATTCAGTGTCATAACTCAAAGACAGTTTATAATTATACAATGAATTTTTATTTTCTGAAAATACAAGGAAAAATTCATATACTATTAGAAGACAAAATGTAATTTACAAAAAACATTTTATCTGAATTGGAAGAAACGGTTAAATTATCCAATTCAAAATTAAAATTGACTTTATTTCATACGAAAATGAATTTTTTTTAAATGTCTACATAAATTTATCAATTACTACAGAGTTATTTTCGGAATAGTCACACAATACATTCCCTTTTATTTTTATTCAGCATTTTTGACAACCTAAACAAGTGATGTTTTATTATGATTATAGAACTTCAAAAGCAAATTTAATTATCTTGAGAATAGCATTGGCATAGCATGAATTTTATGATTATAATCGTCTGTATGCACAGTAAAGCCATGCATTGTATTACCTTCCGCTTGGCTGCACAACGAAGTATGGATGAAACTAGCGTACCAGCCTTTTCAGATGGTACGCATGGTTGCAATACTTCTTTTAATAATTTGAAAGGAGTTTCAGTATCTTCTATCATGGGCTCCAAGATTTCTCCCATATAATCCCAAATTAAAGGAATACCCAGAGCATAATCATTAATTTTTTCTAGGACGCCAGCAAATCTACAAATAGAATAAAAAAAATGAACAAGTTATTAATTCAGTTAATTAATTCATTTAAATTCAATCTCTCAAATTCATGTAAATACTCGATATTTCACATCATTTAACAATGCATATAAAATAAAAAATTTAAACTTTTACATAAACCTATTGTAAAGTTAACAAAGTTGCCATGAGTGACAATCTCTACTTATAACAAAAGTGAATGTGTATACACTATTCAGTTTTCGAATTACGATTTATTTAAAAGATTAAAGAGCGTGAAATTTCCTACAAATACATGCTTTTATTTTTCTTCTAGCTTTAATGGTTTCGCAGATAATGGCTCTCAAAAATGGGAGATGTCCAATAATTTAGACCACCGTAATGGCGCGTAAAATGCGGTCTCGTTTTTTTAAAAACGTAGTTGTAACCTTATTAGTTTTTTTATTAATTTTTAAATGGGTCTAATAATTTATTACCACCTTCAGTGGACTCTCGGAAAACTCGAGGGATACTTTCCACGTAATACGAAATCGCATTATACGGGGCATGTATATTATCAGGCAAATTTATGCAAGTTCAAGCATGCCTCTAACTTGTGATTGTGCATGTTGCAAATGTGATGTTGCCTTTTTAAAGGGCCAGCTTCACTGTTCATAAATAAATAAGAAAGGGCGGATCCAAGCCTCTACCTTCGAGTCTTAAATCATAGATTGTCTAGAATACTACGTATTGATTTTTTAAAAACTTTTTTATCTAGACTAGATAAGAAAAGTTTAAAAAAGGGTAGCAGGTCAGATACAGTCGTGAAAAAAAGTGTAACGTCGGACAAAAAATCGCCTAGTATGGAAAGCTACTGCGATTTCAAGCTATTCAAAATTTTTATTACTTAAATTAATGCTATAGAATAATAAACTAAAATATATTTATCAAAATCCCTGATATTTTTGGATTATGTAAAAATTACCAAAATTATCTTGGCACAACATTAAAAAATATCGTGCCAAGCTGATGGGAGCTTGGAAAAAGTATAAAGTCTTCTGCTGGTTAAATCATCTGAAAGAATAAGTAAACCGAGAAAGCATTTATCTAGAAACAAATACAAGTTTTATGGCCACAGAATTGTTTTATTCTTTGTATTTTAATACCATGTCGAGAGGATTACATTTATCAAAAACTAAACCAAGCAAAATACTAACTTTTA
>BGPR01001718.1:183069-226900 GCA_013235015.1 Araneus ventricosus
AGGATTACATTTATCAAAAACTAAACCAAGCAAAATACTAACTTTTAGCTGGTTACAGTGGTGTTGAAATTGTATGAACAATTGGCGGATAGAAGGCTGCAGTTAACAGCTTCTTCATCAATCCTGATAGCTATGGCACAAAACAGGAAGACCTAAGATAATTTTTTCAAGGCAAGAGAGGCAGATCCAAAGGCTCACCTGTAACCAAAACATCTTCTCCTCGCAAATTAAAGATGAGATGCGATTGCCCTGTACCAGCCGCGCAATGCGAAATGCACTGCATAGAAATACTAATGTTGTATACAAGAAGTTGAAAGGAAAACCTCCACTTTCTAAGCAGCATATCTATTTACATTGAAATTTTGCCCGGAAACATTTAATGGCTGGAACCAACTGGAATTATGTGGAGTTTTCGAACGAAAAAAAGTTTCATTCAGGTGGGTCAGACGGATTTAAGTTTTACTGGTATGATATGCATATGGAACAACGACTTTTTTGAAAACGCCAATTCGGAGGGAGATCTGTCATGGTTTGGGCCGCATTTACAACCAATGGTGCAAATGAAATTGTTTTTGTCGAAAACAAAATGAATTGGTGCTATATTAGGACATGCTGGCAGAAAGTTTGTTGCGCTCATTCCTCTGATTATATCGAGAGAATGGACAATTCAACAAGACTACAAAATCCTGGATGAAGGCAAACGAGTTAAAAACTCTTCAATGGCCATCTCGGAGTCCCAACCTGAATTCAGCTTAAGATGTTTACAAGAATGGACGACAATACAGAAACAAGTCTGACCTAAAAACCGCAATAAAAAATTGCTGGAACAACACTGACTCGAACACCTTCCAAACTGTCTGGTTCTATAAACCGAAGATAAATGCAAGTAATAGAAAAAAGAGGTTCTCAGAGCACTTAATAAAGAATAAGTCATATCGACTCTATACTTTCTTCCCACTTCAACTGTACGGTAATTTCTCTAATTTTTTATAACATTTTACATAATGTAACTGAACTTAAATGTATTTTTGCTGTGATTTCAATATACCATGAAGTATCCTTACATTTCATAAAAACATGATATACACTACTGGCCAAAAGTATTGCAAGGTTTGTAAAATACGAAACATTTTGAGTTAATTCGAATACAATGGTTTACAATCAGTTGTGGAGAATCGTGGGACGTACAATCGTGGGAACTCACATTTTACAGTGAAGATTTTGTCACGACAACATTTAGGGGACAGTCCACAAATTGATGAAGACGAAAATAATTTGGGCTCACCCCGTTTCACAGGAAGCTGATAATGCTTTGAAACTTTCATCAATGGTTATGTTTGATGTGCATAATATTTACATGCATTTTCATAAAATTATCACAAATATTTGGGAAGACAGAAGGGTTTCTTTAAAACCTACCAAATTTTTCGCATGGTTTTTACTTATAACATGCAGGGTTATACGCCAAATTTCGCGAAACTTACAGAATACTCGAAAACATGATAGAGAATCATTGTATTAAAATTTGAAATAAATACCTTGAATATTTGAGGAAATACGAGTATTTGTAGTAAGTACGTTTTAACTGTGCATGTGCGGAACATAGTATAATTTTTGCATATGATATATTTTGTATGTAGATGAATAATTCAGATCGTTTCTATTAGTTTTATATATTAGATAAATTTTGTTCTAAATCTTGTTATTTTAAGGATGAAAACATCAATATCAATTAATTTATTATCCTTTTAGGTGTTATAATTTGCTTAAATATGCACTTTTTAATTAGATCAATAATGTGCAAATATTGTATAATATATAGAATTATGCATGACCAAAATAAACGTTTGTTAAATCACATATTTTTGAAAAGCCATTGTCCAAAAGAGATGGTAATTTTGTTTTTAATCCAAAACAAATAATAATCGTCATAAAATCTCAATTTCTATCGAGTCGTTCACTTTTATAACAAACTAGCAGAGTACCGGGCGTTGCCCGGTCTTTTTGAGGTCAAAATCGTTTTTAAGTCCGGAAACTGAATTATTATTTATAAATAACAAAATGTTTTTTTAATATTATTTTATTGCAAGAATATTTTGAGAGAATCAATTTCTTTATGAAAAGATCCATAAATTAATAGTACAAAAATTTCTTTCATTTATCTTATATCATAGCTTACAATATTAAATACATTTCTTGCATTATTAGCCAATTCTGGTGGGCTTCTTGTTATTTTAGGAACCCTGACCATAAAACTTTCATGTTAATTGGTCCATTTGCTCAATGTATTTCAGTGACAGACCTCCACCCAACCCAGAAGAGTGCCAGACAGGGTCCATTTCTCAATACAGAATTACTGTAATGAGAAACATGGAATTAGAGCAATGGAAGCATTTTTTTAATTGGATACTTTTCAATATCGAGTCGAAATAAAAATGCCATATTGAAGACTCGAAGCAAAGGAACTTACCCTTTCTTATACTGCTCAAACGTTATGATTTTCTTTTTCAGAAGTGAAGATAACAACTGGCCTAGAGAATACCTAGCCTGGCTAGACTGTTCAAGAACTTGATTGATTGCAGCATTGATGAACATATGAACAGTGTTTGGAGAAGCCAGCTCAATGACGCGCTTTATTGCTTCCTAATGAGAATGAATATTTAGTAAATAAGAATTTCACATTATATATTAAACAAATATCTCATTCCATAAACATTAACATTGGATAACGGAATATGAACATCTAAGCTATTACAACGGAGCTTAAAACATTCATACATTATTATGCCATACTTTCATAAATGCCTTTATTTCACAGAACCCTTTTTAAAAGATGCTAAGATGGACCCGTTATAATTTTCAACCTATGCTTTGTCAACATAAATTCCACACTGAAAGTGCGACAACTGATCAAATTATTGTTTTCCAATTGCAGTTTGAATATATTAGTGAAGCACGAGTACATTTTGTATTAAACAGAAGGCTTGCAACTAATGGTTAACTAAATAATGGGTTTATAAATAAAACTTTTCTGTAAAGTAGATTAACCAGTTAAACCCTGCCAATTTTTAATTTGATAAATGTAAAAACGTATATGCTTACCTCGAAATCTTTATTGGGAGGGAGTTCTTCTCTAAGAGGCTTCGTGTTTCTCTCTATATGATCTTCTCTGGGAAGTTGAGAGCTAACTCAGAAGAATAATTGTTAGAATGAGATAACTGTTGACAACAAACTTTTTTTCTGAAGAACTCTTAATAAACATCATTAATTTTACATAATTATTTAATCAATGTGCAAGACATTTTTTCTACTATCTAAAAACTGATTTTAATAATAAACCAGAAAAGTGAATAATCGAAATGACGTCTTTTGCGGCACCTTTTTCTATGACACTACAGCCAACAATAGGCTGATCTGCTTCTACAGTGCTCAAATTTCTGACTTTACTTAACTGTGTCATAAATTGCATGTAGAAGCAGAACATTATTTTAGTAGGGAACGCATGAAAATTAAGTACAAAATCCCTCAGTATTCAAAAATATTGTTACAAAGCTATAAATTCGTTTCCCTGAGATACTAATCTTGGCGACTTGGCGATAAATTTGGCGACAAAGTTGGCGACCTTGGCGACAAAAGGAATTCTCTAGAAGGACCTCGAACTTTCAACATATTTTTACTGGTTTCATGAACTTTCTAGAGATTATGTCACTTCCTACGTAATGAAGTCACTTCCTGTTGAAAAGTATAAAAGGCAAGCTCTCAAGCCAAGAAGAGTCAGTTGGAATTTGACCTGCAAGCAATCTGGTGAGTTAACAAGAAACATTTGAGCATTGTGTTGAGATTTGTTAGTAGTCTCTGTTGTGAATTTTTACTAGTGCTGTGTTAATACTTGTGCTACGTTTCTTTGCTTGAGAATATTTGTAAAATAAAGAGCTTTATTTTTTTAATCCTGCTTATTGGATTGCATTCACGTACACCCACAAAGTAATTTTGTTACAATATGTATAAATAAAATAAAAACATGGAAACTATTATAGTGTATATGTTTTCCCACAATTTATACAAAGGATGAAAATAATCTTGTTAGCTTATTTTTCTAAGCACAGTGTTACACTAATTTTTAATCCAATTAATATTATTTATGTTTGAAACAACAGAAAATTTAATAACTTTTGGTTATGACTGCATTTATTAAAAGCTGCATTTATTGAAGTATCTAAAATTAACCTATCACACTTTTTTCAGAAACCGCTAGCAAGTGTAAGTTGTTACGTATGTAAGTCAAACTTTTTTCAAAAATTAAACCTATCAATAATATGTCTATAAAAGTTTTTAAAGCTAAATTAAGATGAAAAACATTTAAAATAAATTATTTCAACTGGAAATGAGTGTTCCTAAATAATGTGTTATAGCAACATAATTCATAACACTATAGGATTAAATAAAATAATACATAGCTAACTTATCCGAAATAAGTTAAACATGAACTTGATTTAGAAAACTTAATTTAGTGATCATACGATATTATTTAACAACATTTATAAGAAAAGTAAATCAGGAACCTTATATATCCCACATTTATTTAATCTCTTGGAGAAGACGGTTAATTTAACTTTTTCAGAATGATATGCAAAACAAAGTCTTCCTCTACTGGTTACTTCCAACATGTCTTGCCCCCCAAAAATGCAATTATCGTTCACAATTTCAACAACTTCCCCATGGTATTTCTAATACTCATATAAAACCAATACATAGTTGTTTGATACAATTGTAATTGTTTTCAGTGCCACTCTTTGGATTTTGAGGTCTGGGCAGAAATATAGTTTTGGACCAACAGTAAATAAAATTGTGAATCAATAAATGAAATCGTTAATTTTTAATATAAGAATAGAACATTTAGAGCATTGATATGTATTTAAATAGTAATATTATTTTGAACAGTAATAATAATCATTCTATTTTATTAACTTATTAATATGAAGGGAAAAAACTGATATAACTTAATTTTCAGTACTTTAATTCAAGCGAATTTATTTTTTATCATTTTATGTGTATTATTCTTCAATAAAGAAGGAAAAACATGATATTTAATGGGCCCCCGTCGGGGAAAAATCTTGTATTCTGTCGGGGAAAATATTTGTACGGGGTATTCAACTGTAGTTGATAAATAATAATATGGCGAAAATTTGAAACCAATTTCATTACACTCGTCCCCCTATACATCTGGTCGTGCCCCCTGTCAGGGAGACCGTGCCCCCCCCCGTCTGGCAAATCGCCCCCCTTCCCGTCGGACAAACTCTAGTGCCATTACTGCATTCAACTACCGAAGGGGGAAGCTTTGTATCTCTGGTAGTGCTAAAAATTAAGAAGAAACCGTGGTGGGCGATATTAAGAATGTAGATGATATTTGAGCCCCCTACCTTATATTGAAGAACATTTGAAATGTCTCTTAAAAAAGAAATATTCCTAAAACGGCATCTGTCGTCAAAGGTTAGGAATTTCAAAACCCTAATCAAATTATGTTGTTTTAAATTCAGATTTCATCAACTCCATATAATGTAATGAGGAAAAGTTTTGAAGCTATAAAAATTACAACTACTTTGTTATATCCTTCTACAGTTAACTCTGCAAAAATAGAGGAAACTAAACTGAAATTTATTGGCACAAATCAGAAGATATATGGGTTTTTCGTGAATCAGACATGGGAATCCGACTTTTTCAAAAAAATTCGAAAATTCACGTAAGTTGATAATTAAGTAATTGGTGAATTTTTCTAATTGTAAATCAGTATATTGATAACATTTGCATAGATAGATTTTCATAAACATTAGGCAAAAAGACGAAATGGGAGGGATGGAAGGGGGAAGAGAAAGAAAATATTTAGTTATGATTCAAATATTTGTCATAATCAAACCATAATGAATTAAAGCATTGAGATTAATTCGAATGACTTTGCATTTATTGTAAAACAAACTACATAAAACTTGAACATTGGATGTCATCTTGATGCCAGTAATCGGATGGGATATATATCCGATCAGATCTCAATTTTTCAATAGTTGCATCTATTGTAGTAATTTAAAGTATTTAAATTTTGTTAGAAATTTATACCTGAAATTAAGAATTCTTCATTTATTAAGATATTCAAAAAAAATTGTATTTGCAAAAATACAGGAATTTGTCATTATCAGATGCAATCTGTTTAGAGATATTATAATAATCTTCAATATTAAAAAATAATTCCTAATTCCAACAGCAAAATTCCTAACAATCTTAGATTTCAATGCAAAAAAACGATGTTCGGCATCATTTACATTTATTTTAAATTTCAGCTGTTCATTATGAAAACCAATTTTATATAGATATTTTATCTGCTCTATCAGCTCTTTTGCAGTTTTCTCTACTCCTCGTGAAGTTTTTCAAGATTCATAATACAATTTTTCAAATGTTTCCTAGACATCTTAGCTTTCTACCAAAAAAGTAAAACTTCCTGGATTGTGAGCCTTCAAGCATCTATGATTTCTAATTTAACTTCGCATTTATTGTAAAACAAACTACATAAAACTTGATCATTGGATGTCATCTTAATGCCAGTAATCGGATGGGATATATATCCGATCAGAAAAATCTTGCTTTTTTTGCATTGAACTTACACCGCTTTAATAGAGAACGAATTCGAAAAATTTGAACACGTTATTATTTACAGCTCTGGGAAGCAAGAAATATTATATTTCAAAAATAACATACATTAAAAAAAAAACATATTGAAACATTACTTTAATGTGTTTGAATACAATGAATTCAACAAGCAACTAAAGTATGATTAAAAGTAATTTTATCATGTTCTTAACATTTTTTTTGAAAAAGTCGATTTCCCGGATCCAGTCCATGAAAATTATTCGAATCCCATTTGTGTTCCGATCTGTAAGTTTGACAAATAATTTGTAGGAATGAAAATTAAAGCGAGGAACATTTCTCTACATAACTAAAATAAAAACCCGTTCTTAGGATAAAGTGTTTTAATTTTATAGCGGAAAATCCCCGATGTTTGGAGAAAAATAGCTGTTTTTCAGTACTTTAGGGCCGATGAGGCAGCTCCAGACTTTATCCGATCGAGCTGAAACTTTTACAATCTCACTTTTACACCAATTGGCAAGTTTTTCGGGAAATCCCGTCAAAGATACGACAAAATGTTTTCCCTTATGTCTTGCGAACACTCTAATGTGTGCCTATAAAAATGTGGCTAAAAGTAACTGCTTATTAACTTATTTTAAGTTTTGAACCATGTATTAAAGTGAAATTTCTATACAGGCATATGATGCATTTAGGAGATGTTCGTTTTAAACATGTTGCAAGATTGTTAACCTTGCCTTTAACTTATAAAAAGAAAAGGGGAAAAGACAAAATGAGCATGGTTTTAAAGAGCTAAAAATTCAAAAATATGAAATAAAATGTCTTGAAAGGTGTTAAATTAATGGAAGAGGAGGAGGGAACACTATCTCAATTTTTCAATAGTTGCATCTTTTGTAGTAATTTAAAGTATTTAAATCTTGTTAGAAATTTATACCTGAAATTAAGAATTTTTCATTTATTAAGATATTCAAAAAAAATTATATTTGCAAAACAGGAATAAATACAGGAATTTGTCATTATCAAAATCTTTTTAGAGATATTATAATAATCTTCAATATTAAAAAATAATTCCTGATTCCAACAGCAAAATTCCTAACAATCTTAGATTTCAATGTAAAAAAACCGTAAAATAGATTACATTTCTAAATAACTATGACAAGGAAGGCCAAAATTACCTATTTGTAAGGGGAGTTTTATCAGAATCGGCAGTTATTTCAGTGCCACCACTGCTACCTCTACCCCATCTTTGAAGACCTCTTCCACCAGTTCTCATGCTATTGCTTTCAGCTTCATCCGGCTGCAAGAACATTAAAACAACTTTCAAATAATGTGACGAATTATAAAAACCCTCAAATAAAATGACTAATAGGTTCTAACAGCTTATATTTGACTACAGTGAAAAATTAACACTCAATACAAGCAACAATGATCTTACAAGGGAAAGACAGCCAATCCCTTTCTTAAAGAAGGTTTAAAATATTCCTCTAATTCAGGCGTTCCCAACCTTTATTCCCTCGAGTACCCCTTGATTAATCTCTATATTTTCGCGTACACCCTACTGTCATATTCTCTTCCCACCACCACCAACCATCCGTCTATGCAAAGAAATTTTCAGCAATGATGTTAAGGGCTTATGTTAGCTTGAGCGTCAAATGACTCGAATTGATAATATTTGCTGGACTTATTTTTTGTTTTACATTTTATTGCATTTTTACAGCAGTATTAGTTCAACGCCAAAGCAAATTAAATTAGTATTGTGATAATTTCACTTAACTTATAAGTATAGCTAAAAATTACACTCTGTAATAATCAACTTTTCAAGTGGTATAATTATTAATCAGCAAGTATTAACTTGGGAAAACAAAATTCTAGAAAATTTTTAAATTCCTCATATTTTCTTGTGTCCGCCATTACCTACTTAGATCTCGCGTACCCCCAACTAGTTCTTCACGTATCCCAGGGGTACGCGTACCACAGGTTGGGAACCTCTGCTCTAATTAAAGAGGAAACAAGAGGGTGGGAAAATTTAATTTTAGTACCTTAGTTAATTTCAGTTTGGAAGGATCCGCAATACTGTATCCACCTTTACTGCTTTTAGGAAACGAAGTCCAACCACTTTTTTTCCAACCTACATTTATAAAGTCAATATCAAAAAAATTATATTGTGTAGTTATACAAGGTGCGTTCAAAAAGTTCGGTGAATGGTCCCACAGATGAATAACCGCGCTGGTTCGGATGCTGCGTTCACGCTGACGCAGTGAGAGACATGGCAACTAGTGCCCCCTAGCGTCCAAATCACAACAGCTAAGCGGAAATGCGCGCTACGACCAATTTAAAGAGTGATTGTGAGAAGGCCCGTCACTGCGAAATGGAGCAACGCGTGAACATCAAGTTTTGCTTCAAATTAGGCAAAACGGCGACGGAGACACACGAAATGTTAGTGAAAGTGTACGGTGTGGACGCAGTGAGTAAAAAGTGTGTTTTGAGTGGTTTAGACGCTTTAGAGACGGAAAGGAAAATGTCAAAGATGAGCCGCGTTCGGGTCGACCACCAACAAGCACAACTCCAGACAACATTGAACGAGTGCGACGGATGCTTGCGGATGATCGACGGCTGTCTTTGAGAATGATAGCAGAAGAATTGAAGATAAGCCTAGACAGTGTGAGAAACATTATTCACGAGCATTTGCAAAAGAATAAGAAAAAGGTCTACGCTTTTCCGACATTGCGCAGGTCCAGCAACGTGTGACAACGGTGCTTCGAGCGATACCGAAAGAAGTGTTTGTTGACAGTTTCCAGCAGCTGTACAACCGATATCAAAAGTGTATTGTAGCTAATGATGATTACTTTGAATGACAGTAAAGGTATTTTGTTTGCATACATTGTTTCCTTTATTTTATGAGACCATTCACCGAACTTTTCGAACGCACCTTGTAATTTGATAATATAACCTACATACCAACACTACTAAATGCTACATACCAGTGTTTATCCGCATCATTGCATCGCAGTGAATAGTTTTAGGATTGCTTGCATCTCTCCTAGGCACCCAGTTATTCTGCAGGGAGAAAAGTTGGCGAATTGATACAACACAATTCAGAATACAGTCACAGTAATAATTTTTAAATGCAAAACTATATACGCGCAGTTAAAAACAGATACTAAAAAGTCATTAGTTAAACAGCTCAAAATATATGTGTCACAGTCAATGTGCATAATCGGTTATTGAGGATAATCACCGCGGTAATTATGCACAATAACCGGCGATTATACATAACTAGCTAAATACACGTCGTTGTCCAGGATAAAAATGTTTTTAAGTCTAGGTACTTATCACTCGTTAAAATTAATAAAACAGTTTCTCTTAGCAGCGTCTTTCAATGATTTTCAGTCGTCCACCCCCGTGTTGCCTGACCCCTTCATCCAGACCCTTCTCATCTTTTTCTCTACGTAGTTTGAACCACTTGGCACGAATCTACCAGTTCATTTTTTTCTCCTCATCATTGCTACGGCGACAACAGAAGCTTTTTCTTATCTTGGATTTTATTGCCATTATCCGGACTACAATTCTCTTCTTTGTAGTGTTCGTGTGACTGACCGAAAAAACACCGCATAATGTTCGTTCTTTTTCTCTTTATGTCCTCTCCCTCCGGCAAGAACCGGACTCAATCTTGAATGGTTTTACACTCTCATTTAGGATCATTTAAAATTTTGTAAAATTAAACGAAACATCGCATAGAGAGATTAATTAAGGTCATTTGATTGTGCAAACATATTGAAAGAGATCCATGCTACGAAATAAAAGTGGAAATAAAAACTCTGCATTTCTGTTAATATTCAAAGAAAACAATATTTTTTATCATAACTTATCAGTGATAAAATCACGAGAATGAAATATTTGATAAAGCAATAAATAGGTTTGAATTTAATTACAATAATAAAAAGCCTCGTTACAAATTGTCTTTGAAATGAATTTCGAAATGTTTATTACAACTGGAGGGAAAAAACGTATACCATTTAAATTCAGATCAGAAAAAGAAAATGTTCTGCTCTTTAAGATGGTATATTAATCATCTTTGTGCAATATATATTTCAGAAGTTATTGGCGAAAAACTGAGAAAAAAGTCTAAAATCGGCTTAATTTTTGCTGTTTACTTAAATATCTTAAGAAGTAATAATTTTCGAAAGTAAAAAAAGCACAATTGATCTAGAAATGGAACCCAGAATAGCATGCGGAAATTTCATGTCGATACTATTCACCGTTTCGGAAGATTTCTTGTGACAGAAAGAGCGGTAAAACACAATTTTTTTCTCCTCAGTGCCTCTCACTTCGATAGGAACCGGACTAAGTAACCTTGAAAGACTTAACACACTTATAACCAGAAAACTGGATCACCCCACCTTTTCTAAGCATCCGGGAAAACTGAGTGACAGCCGCCGCAATAGCTTCGAGTACTGAAGCTGGAGTCCTAGTAGCCAATCACCTGGCCACGGCCCGAGCCACCCGAAGGAGGTACGTACTATCACTGGTGAAGGGATCCAAGCCCCACCATTACTATACCCACAAGGGAGGCAAATTCCTGCTTACTTATCCGGCAGCAACTCATATCCGTATATTTACGGCCCCCCCCCCCCCCCGGGGGTATTAGCATACTTATAAGGATCATTTTAAAAAATTTTGAAAATTAAACAAAACATCTCATAGAGTAATTAATCCAATTGCACAGTAATTGGATTACTGTGCAACCATACTAAAAGAGGTATATGTTACGACTTAAAACAAGAAATAAAAATCTGCCTTGGAATTAAAAATATCCAAAGAAAACAATATTTTCTTATATTAGCTTTTTTAATAGTGGCAAATGCAAGTGAATGAAGGATTTGATGAAACAGAAAATTGGCTTGAATTTAATTTTATAAGAATAGAAAGAATTGTTAAAAATTGCGCTAAAATTGCATTTTGAAACGTTAATTACAATTAGAGAAAGAAATGTACCGCGATGAAATAACTGTTATTAGAAAGAAAATTATTTGTTCTTTAAGATGGTGTAAAAATAAGTTTCGTGCGATTACACAGTTAAAGGTTAATCGCTTAAAGTTACATCCTTTCGAAACCATAGTATTTGATGGTTATCTTTGCAATGTCTCCTGTTTCAAATGTAGAATTTCAACCGCGTTCGCGATGCCTGCGGCAAGTAGGCACTGGACAGGTTTTTTTTAACTTTAAAAAAATTCCTACGGCTTCGCTAACAACTGGAGCCGGAAGCTAGTAACTTCGCTAGCTCATTGCATGTAAATAATATGCGTTTTTTTTAACTACTCAAATGAAGCAGAAAAATTGTGCTCGCGATGCCTGCGTCATCTGAAATGGGCACCGGGCAATTTAAAAAAAACATCCTACGACTTCGCTAGCAGAGGGAGCCAGAACCTAGTAGCTTCGCTAGCTGCAGCTACTAGAATGTTAGAATAATTTTGATGGATCCCTTCGGATAAGATTTAATCATGGTAGGGTGCCGTATAGCATGAAAACCAATGGAGAGCTATACTTGTAATTTTATCGGAAGGGATAAATTAATCACATCTACCGGTGAATTTTAATCAATTAGATCGCATAACCATGTAATTAATCACATTGACCAAATTTCATTTGTAATTATTCATAACAACTGGTTAAATAAATTCTCATAAATTATCCACTTTAACTGGCTTATTTGGTTATTATGGATAATCGACGGTGATTATCCACATTGACCGTAACATATACGTTACAGAAATAATTAAAAACAAACTTACTTTTTTCAGATCTATGACATCTTGGAGCAGAAACCTAAGTTTAGAACTTGTCAAACGCTTATGAATAATTAATTTCATTTGGCCAAAATACATATCCATCTAAAAATGAATTAAATAAGAAAAATCACAATAAAATAACACATGCGTCAGTCAAGTCATGAAGTTAGAAAATTATTTTAAATGCCAAGGTTAATTTTTCCGTCCAATTATGTTTACATAGAACTTTTGATAACAAAATTACTTTACTCTGAACACAAAGAATTTTAGATTACCAAATAATCCCTTATTATTTTGTTTCTAATTTTCTGTCGTTATTTTTTTGTGAGTATACTTTATTATATCATGTATTCCGAACATTGTAATACAGCTTTCTAAGTGAACTGAACTATGAAGAAATACTATTTGGATAATATCATCTCAGAAATACCTTTTCGTAAAACTAAAAGACATCGTGTTCCATCTATTCCAGACTTTAAATCTACGTATATACAGTCGAACCTCTATTTTGCGAACTTTTAATTGGAACCAAGAACATTTTGCGAATTTCTTCGTAAAATAACCTCCAAATAGCGAAGTGCATTCTCTATTTAACGAACTTTTCCTTGTGATCCAGTATTTTATTTTCTCCCTATTTCTCAAAATATTTCTGAACATTTCAAACTTATTCTTTCTTTTAACACATTTTATGATTATCAATGACCATGAACTGGTTTTACAAGTCGCCTTATTCACCGAGAGCAGTAAAATCGCTGTCATTCTTTGCACTTCATTCAGGAAGTGCAACCTTTAACCACCACCCCACACACACACACTGTCCACCAAGCTGGATTTTTTGTCAGCAATGAGAATTCGGCAAGTACGGAGGACGAAGATGATATTCCCTTAGAGGAACTTAATAATGTGGACACAGCTAAGGGGAAAAGAAGAAATTAACGATAATGTGCTTATTGATGATTTTCTTTCACTTGATTCTGAAGCTGAAACCTTGGAAACACACTAACTGAATTGGACATTTTGGACAGTGTGAAAAATAAAAACAATACAGCAATGAATTGCGATGAAGACGAAGCTGATGAAGATGGAAATGATCATGATGCAGAAATCATCAAACCTTTGTATGATGAAATGCTAAAATCATTTGAAACAATCCGACGCGGATTACAGTTTGAAGAAAATACGTCTGAAGGGTTTTTTGGTGCATTGCAAAGATGCGAGAAGTATTATGAGAGAAAACACTTTTACATACAAAAAAAAACTCAGACAAAAGTAACAGACTTTAGCAGTAATTAAATTTAAGGACGCATGTGGTAATGTATTCTTAAAATTACTTGTTATAATAAATACGATAATGTCATTAAAATTCATTAATTTTAATATAAAATTATTTTTTAGAATTGAAAATACACTGTATTCCCGGACAATGTTTTGTTTTATTCTTGTTTTCCTTGCAGATTTCTTTTTGATGGGTAAGATATATCAAACAAATAGATATTAATTTATAAAATAAATGTGTGAATAATTACTTTTTTAATAATATTTAGTGTTTATGAATTTAAAATCTGTTTTGTGTAGTTTAAAGTATTTTAAAAGGTGAATCTCTATTTAACGAATTTTCCATATAACGAACATTTTTTCGGGATTTAGCGACTTCGTTAAATAGAGAAAATCACTCTCTGACTCATGAACGAATCTCCCAAACTACTGAGACAAGCATGTTGAAATTTGGCAGGTGGTTGCTTCTTGGGTAGTAGGTGCTGATTAAGAGAGGATTTTTGGAAATTTTAATAACAATTTTAATTAATTAAAAATTGCCTTAAATTTTAAAGTTTTTCCACAATAACTTCGGAGCATATTATCTCATAAAAATAATTTTAACCCCCATCTTAAACTTAAAAAAATTAGCTTCTTAATGCTACTAATTTCATTTTAATGCAACATTCTGTTTAATTTTAATTAATTTTTGAAAGCTTTTTCAAACACAATCTTTAACAATGTTTTTATTGTTATCGTCTGCAGCTTTTTTTGGAGCATGAGCGGATTTTTTAAATTAAAACTATAAAGACATGAAAATATTTTATCCCGATCAACAAGGTACCAATAATATGTTACTATACGGAAAAAGCCGCGGGCATCAGCTAGTTCTTCATACTTGCTTAAAAACAATTGCCGATGCTTTAAATTCAGCAGTGTGTAGTTTTATACGAAGCATTTGAAGTTTATAAATATGACAGAAAATGGCCTGTAAAAAAGTTTCGAAGCCTGGTAGTTTTCATTTATTTATTTATTCAAATAGTAAATATACATATAGTAAATATACAAAAGGATAATTCTTTTTCCCGCCGAGAAGTTCAAAATTTGCCCGCACATATCTATTTTTTTTAAATTATTTTGACTCTAATAGTGCTTGTCAGAATTATCATGAGCTTTTCTTACATTCTTAATCAGCATATTTAATTCAATATCGTATTCCATTTAAATAGGAAAACAACTTTTCCTACTCCGCAGTGTTAGTTCTACTAGACTCGCGTTTTTTCAAATGTACCCTCCTTAGAGAGTAGTTGTTATAAACATCGCGATGCTAAAATAAAATTGATTTTTTAATGTTCATTTTAAAAAATTGGTCTCCCTTTCTTTTTATTTTAAAATACAAATATAAGAATGCAATACATTCATACCTGATTGTCCCTGGAATTTTTAGTTGCCTTGGCATCATCCAGTTCCTTACCAACAGTCTTTAATAATACAAAGAGACACTCTAAAGACTCCTCATCACCTTGACTTAGAAGCTTTTTAATGCATTCATGCATAATTGGTTCAATTAGCATACCCAGTTTAAATAACTCTCCAATGAACCTAAAAAGAATTTTGTAAATCATAAGTTGTTTGGACAATGTATCATTAAATTTGTATTCCACAAATTAGAAGAAAAAAATTATAATAAATACTAGCTGTTACCAGCGACTTTTGTATTCTAAGGGTTTTTTTCCCCTTTTTTTTGCAAAGATGTAAAGATTTTGTGGGCTGGACACACGTGAACACGTCACATATAGTTGCCCATGTGAAAAAAATGGTTTTTCCAAACGTACGCCTGCCACTTCGAGTGACTGCCCTTGAGCCTTGTTAATTGTCATGGCAAACGCTATTTTTAAAGAGAATTGTAACCTTTTGAACTGGAATGGTAAATCCTTCGATAGTATCGGAATGCGTGTAATTAAAACACTCCCTCCCTTCGCTATGCCAGTCATAACAGTAGCTCGCACGACCTAGGTGTTGTAACCTAGGCTTGGACCTAGGTGTGTAATTTGTAACCGTGAATAGTACTAGCACAACGACTTTCAATCTCAGCTTGTGGGAAGTTACCTCTAACAATCCTGAAGAGTTATGGAACGCTACAGAAGATGATGTTATTTGTTCATTGTCCATTAGCAAACCTACCGAAAGATATTCTATAATACCTCCATCTATTTGTGACGTAGTATTTTCATTTATCTGACCTACAATTTCATTAGTCGGTATTGAAATTGCCCTTTCACACAACCATTATCTATACCCCATATTATCTTTGAAGTTCAGGATGAATCTTGCTTATTAGTTTCTCTGTGCTGTGAACAATTTTGCAAAATCCCCAGTTCGATGTAATCATACTGTTTCAATTTTTTTAAACCGACCTTCGCCAATTTTCAAAACAATACTTATAATACTGTTTTGATTCAGTGTCGTTGAACAGTTGAACTCTCATATTTGTAGTGAGATTAAATTTTTTGGCATGCTCCCGTTCTCCGGATTTTACACCAAGCCAATTCTGTACAGGGGTAACTTGGATTCGGCGCTTCCATTTCTTTGTTGAAGTATTCCTGGTGTAATATCTTGGCATCTTGAAATACAGCAGCCTTTTTGCAAAATATATCTTTTGCACATAATTCTAAAAATGCGGTCAGAGTAGTTTTTGGTGGGGCCGTGTTAAGAAAATTAATTTGATTCAAATAGACTCGTTCACCATTCCCTAAGTGCACAGCTAGATGTGTTACAGCAGGGTGCCTTTCATGTAACGGAAAACCTAATAGCCGTCATACGTATTTGTTTCTACTGACGTAACGACCGGACTGATAAGTGTAGACTTCGTCGATGGTATTTTCGAGCTCTGTGTTCTTGAAATTGAAAATGGCTTGATCGCTGCCTTTACAGATATATTTTATCGATCGTACAGAATTGCAAGCTTCTACATTTATATGGGCATTAAGCATTTTTGTCAAAATAGAAGAATAAGGAACTACCCAAATAATATCGACAGTAGTATAATCGCCATTGCGAAATTTGATAGTCGCAGTTTGTCCTCCATCTATTGGGGATCTATCTCGGTACTGGGGATACCCGTTACAATGTGGACATTTTCTTTTTTGTAACTTTGGTGGAAATTTTTTTTGTACATTTTCCATCTTTCATGCATAGAGAATGGACATTGTCAGGACCGCAGGGGCCGTGTAACATGTTTTCAACAATAATATCATATAATTGCTTATCACTGCTTGGATCAGGTATTTCGGCGCTGATAATATTATCAATTTCATTGGGCCTCATCTTGTTCTTTTAACCAAAGTAAAATCTGGAATACATAAAACCCTACATATATCCGTATATTTTCCCTTTAGTTAAAACTAACATCAGTTTTTTAACTTTTAATCTCAAAAAATTTTTGCAAATTTTTATATCATGTGTATCAATAGATCAATTTTTCTCTGTCTCAGCATGAATTCATCGATAATTTCTTGAGTAAAATCTTATAAGAAAAGATACAAATATAAATTACTAAAATTAAGTAGACTGTAAACTCAGGAAATTAATATCAAGCGTTCGACTTCAAATTAAGTTATTTCAGGAAAACCAGCAACCACAAATTAATTATATATTTCTTTTACCAACAGGATGACGTAATGGTTGACTTTCAAATTAAATTATTACACGTCATTGCGCTTTTATTTACTATCACGTGATGATTGATTTTAAAAATAAATTATTGCACAAGATTGAGCTTTTCTTTAGAATCACGTGCTAGTTGATTTTAAAAATAAATTAGTAGTCTTCATGGAGGATCACTGAAGCAATGCGCCTTTCTTTGTTATTTATTTAATTGTCCTCTGTAGTCAAAAATATTGAATTTAAGATGATGTCACATACCCTATGTCCATCCCTGGGTTTCAATCTACTTTTTCCAATTTTGATCCAAATCGGTTTGGTAATTTAGTCGTGAAAGTGTAACAAACAGACACATTTTTGCATTTATTATATTATTAAGGATTCTTACCTTATGTTTCCTAATTGCCTATACCTAATTTTTCTCTCTTTTTCGTCGTATTCAAGTTGTAACTCTTTTCTTTTATCCTGCAGAAGACAATGTGGGATTGAAGTTTTTCTGTAAGAATATCTTTTCATACATAAATCATTGGCAGAATTTTTCTCCAATCAACATTGGCGACAAGAATATATTAAAAAGAAAAATCCTCATTAACTTACAGGATCAGCTGCTTCTGAAGTCTTCATCTTTAATTCATTTTTAAGTTCATTACTCCTGTCTTGTTCAAACTCCTTTTGACATTTAGTAAGCAACAGTTTGCGAAAATTTACTTGGGTACCAGACGTTCCAGATACAGGCACCTTAATCTATAGTTAAGAAAATTTTATATTTCAACTTGAACAGAATATTATATACTAATTTTCTTGAATATTTTTTTAACATTAACCCATAATTGTGATATGTAGCATGGATTAAACTGCGCTACATTTGGGCTTGTGACACGATTTGAACCAAAACATGCTACCTTAGAAAACAAGAAATGTAATCTAAGGTTAAATGTGTGTGAGCGGTTAATTTCATGAAACTGGACCGACGTCAGAGTTGAATTTTTCGAACTCTATTGAAGGAAAATTGTTTAAGTTATTAGGAAAGATTAAGTTTAATTTAGTTAGATTAGCATCCAACTTTGAAGCTACACGAAGACTATTTTGGGACGGATTTCGTAATTTTGAGCCATGGTGAAATGGCAAAGACGACAATGAATCGGCACCCACCCTCGAATTTCCACACCACATGAACTATACTAGGAGATATTTGATTCAGGACAGATTCAACAAGCCCAAAGCCCCCACATTGGATCTTCCATCGAATCGGGTTTCAAACCGACGACTCTCTAATCTCTAAGTCTGGACTGTGCCGGCCGACAATTGCGGTCCAGTTATCGGTCGAAATAAATGTTCCTCAGATATATGGAAGAAACTGTGCGAGTAGAAATTACATATATTCTCCGTTTCCTGATACAGAAGACCTCCGGTCTTTTGAGCATGCGTCAGTGGACTTCGATTTCACTAAATAGGGAGGAGGAGATGTTTCCTTTTTAAGGTGAATATTCGATTCAAAAACGATCGTTTCAGATTAAAACAAAATGGTACGATTCAAAATGAAAATTAAAATGAATATCGGAAAAGAATAACTAAAAGAAAAACGCGCCTGACTAAGAACTTCGAAAAAGCGCTCTTCTTATGCACTGCGTATCATCCCTCTGAGGAAAAAAATCTTCACTGAAATGAAGATAATTGCAGACAGTTTAAAGCACTCCAAAAATTTGGCCTACACAATTTTTCTTTACCTTACTTAGTTAATGCTACTTTAGAGGTGTAAGATTGGATTTCAAATATGATTTTACATTTCTAGTTTCTTATTTCTTCATTGTTTTTCATTTTCATATTCCTAGGCGATCCCGAAGCATAGACATCGTAACCCAGTTATTGGGAAGGGAAAATGTTTCCTGAAACATATAAAAGAAACAATTAAAAAATAGCAGCCATAATCTCATTCAGCTTCCCGGATATATTTTTTAATATAGTTAATATTTTATAGGGCTTTATTTACAGATTCCACAAAAAATATGATGAACAAAAAAGGAATGTAAAATTCATTAAGATCTCATCGAAGAATGCGAAAAAAATAAGCAGAATCTTCATTCCTTAATTTTAAACAATGGAAGACAAACGCGTAATTAAATATGAGTATAAGCGATGAAAGTACACAGTTTGAATTTCATCGCAACAAATCAAAAGTATTATTACCAATTATGCATTAATATATATTTAAAAATTCGTTAAAATCAGGGAAAATATTGGACGACAACTAAATCTATATCATTGAAAAGAAAAATTTTTGCATTTTAAGGCAGTGTAAAAATGATTTCGTCAAAATGCCAAAAATTTGCTCAATATTTAATTAGTTAAACATTTAATTTATTTTCGAAAAACTCGCTCAGAAGTGCACATTCTCACCCTCCAAAATATATTTGTGTCAAATGTGAACTCTAGGTCAAACGGTGTTCCATGTAGAGCTCCAACGAGACACATAATCGCTTTTTTATTATTAGTAGAGATTTGGTCATACATAATTCCAGTTTAGGCTAAAACATTTTCACATCATTTAGTTAATTGTAAAATTCATATTTATGCTAATTATAATGCATAAAAGAATAAGATAATCTCTTGAGGAGATTATAGATAATTTTTGTGTCATTTTTTAACAAAGAGGAACGTGCGATTTAATGAAACAGTGAAATCGGTCAGACTTTCATTTCAACAATGAAAAGAAAGCATTGCTGGAATTCACGTTTAAAAATATTTTTAGACGTTTGATAAAATTAGGAAAAAATTGGACGTCAACTAAATTGGTACAATTGAAAAGACAATTTTATGAATTATAAGACGGTTAAAAATGATTTTTTGCTATAATAATGTAATATTGTCTGAAATTTTCGGGGGGGAAAAAGCAAAAATCTTGGCTTAATGTTTATTTAATTAAAATTTGAGAAAAAATCGCGCCGAGGCGCACATTCCTATCTTCCAAAGTATATATATGTGCCAAAATTGATACCTCCAGGTCCAACCGCCTGCCCTGAAGAGAACCAACAGACAGACACACGCATTCACTTTTTTTTTATTAGTCGATAATAAAAGTAATTTTCTGAACATCAGTAATCGAAACTTATTATTTTATTATAAGAAATTACTGAATTAATTTGGTAAGTTGCTCATTCTTTTTATAAATCGTTCAAATTCATTTAAATTATGAAATGCAATTTTCGGAGGAGTACTTTATAAGATCTTAATAAAGTTAAAATTACAAAAAAATTTTCTACAAAATGCGAAGTTTCGAAAATATATAAGTTTTTTAAATAATAATTTTTCTTCCATAAGTTCTTCAAATTTGACTTGGAATACATGGTCATAAATTATTGGACCCATTTCAAAAATTAATAAAAAAAACTTATAATGCAGCATGTTCGTTTTTTTTAAATGAGAGAGTAGCTCAAAAAGTTTTTTTTTCAGATAGGTAATGCGCCGTTACGGCGCACTAAATCCGCTGCAGCGGGAGATTCCCAACGCAACTATAAAAATGGCTATCGTGCAGCAGAAGGCACGTCTCTTGTTCCACGGAAGCAAATCAATTGCAACAGTTCAAATTGTCGGTCTCCAAGTAATGCAAGTATGAGCAATTGAGGAGTGAAAATCTCCCTCCCTCGTTCAACAATTTCGTCTGAGACCGATGGTGTTCCAGCACCTTTCTTATGATGCACATTTCCTGTTCCCATAAATTGCACATACCAACCCTTGATGGAGTTCTTATTTGGAGAAAGACAATTTCGATACTCTAGGCGAAAACATCTTTCAACTGTTACAATTGATTTGCTTTCTTGAAACCAGAGACGTGCCTATCTGAAAAACGGCGCACTACCTATCTGAAAAAAGACTTTTTGAGCTACTCTCTCATTTAAAAAAAAGTTCCTACTTTATAGGGTCTTTTATAATTAATATTTGAAATGGGCTCAATAATTAACGACCACCTTGTATTTCGTTTACAATTATTTTAAAATACTTTTATTGGTACGCTTTTTAAAACTTTAAATGTTTATTTTAACATGGTAATGTCAATTTTAGCAATATTTTTAGGTTCTGTGAATGCGAATGAAATCTTTAATTTTTGATATAAGAATGGAACATGCACAGCATTTGTTCTAATCTAAATAGCTATACTTAACTTAAAACACCTTAGCATTAATATTAAGAAAATGAATTAATTTAACTTTATTTTTCTTCCTTTAATTTCAGCAAATCTATCTATATATCATCTCACATAATTTATTTTCTATGGGGTTCCAGGAGATAGTGAATTTGAAAAAAAATTGATAACGAGATTTCATAATATTTATGAAAGTGATTAGTTGCAGATACTGTATTTAAGGATAAAACGTTATTTGCAGGTACTGTACCTACAGATAAAACATTATTTTGAAGTATGCTACATTTATGAATAAAACGTTATTTGCAGGTACTGTCAATTTCAATATTCCTTCTGTAGGACATTTTTTGGACTGTTTTTCCTTTTTTTTTACGGAAGGATTTTTCTTTTTGAGCGTGAGATAATGAGCGTGAAATTTTTTCTTTTTGGGCATGAAATTTTTTGCTACTTTGCGAGATTTTCCAGGATTTCAAACGGAAATATTCGATGCTTTTGGGGTTATTATCTGGTTTTGGGTGCAGGTTCCCCATGGATTTCATTTGTTGAAGACAATATATTTAGTCAAGAAAATGCTTCACAATTTTCTTATCAAAAATAAAACCCTGCGAATCAGAATACTGGAATTTTACTGACAAAGCTAAGCGTACTTGTGTCAAAAGTGTACGGCAGAGGTTCTCAACCTGTGGTACGCGTAGCCCTAGGAGTACGCGAAGGACCAGTTGGGGGTGCGCGAAATCAAAGTCGGTAATGGCGGACATAAGAAAATATAAAGGATTAAAAAAGTTACAGTATTTGTTTTCCTAAGTTCGTGTGAAAAGTAAAAATGAAAATTGTGCTAGTCTAAAAGCTACTCTCAAAATAAGAAAAAAGAAAGCAAAAGAAAACCTGGTAAATGATGGATATTTAGTCTTCACCGGCATTATGCATGAATCATCAGTGTGTTCGCAGAAGCTCTGGCTTCACAAGGAGCCAGGTGTGGTATGCTTTTTATTTTTGTTCTTCTAGTTTAGGCTTATCGAGAATAATCCGGAATCCTCTCAAATATTCTGGTTCTGACGTGTTTATTGAAAGCGTGATGAAAAGCAGGCATCATTAATTGCTCGTTGGGATGAACGACGACTGAACTCAAGCTTTGTGTTTTATGGGTGCTCAATTTGATTGGTTTGGTTTGTTTTGTGGCACAAAACTGGTGTTAGTAGGCTATGCGTTCTCAATTTGAAGTGCTTATCTTTAGAGTGACTTCTATTCGATATTGTTTGATTTCTCAAATTTCTTATCTGTTAATTTATAATTCTATTGATTTCTTTTCGTTAAAAAAAACCAAAACAAATACTAAAAATATGGATTTTCAGTCACGGGTGATGAAGATTGTATAAAACCACTCTGCGTTGTTTGTGGACAGATATTGTCAAATGGCAGCATGAAACCATCTTTACTAATCCGCCATTTAGAAACAAAACATCCAACTTATAAGCAAAGAAATATTAGTTTTTTCCAACGTCTATTCAACAGCCCTAATTTAAATCCTTGTTTGATATCCACAAACAAAGCAAATGAGGCTGAGATTGAGGCATCATACAGAATAAGTTATCATATTGCTAGAAGTGGAAAAAATCATACTATTGCTGAAAATTTGCTATTTCCGTGTATCAAGGATGCGGTTAAATGCATGTTCGGTGAAGACCATGTCCAAAAAATCAAAAATATTCCTTTGTCTAACAACACAGATTCTCGGAGAATTAAGGACAAGTCTATTGACATTGAAGCTACTATAAATGAAAGAATAAAAAGGAAACCCTTCTTTTCAAAACAGGTGGATGAAAGCACTGATGTTCCCGATTTGTCAATTTTGCTTGTTATTGCAAGATATTTGAATGTTAACGAACTTGAAGAAAACCTCTTATTGTGTTATCTTCTCACTAAAAGATATACTGGCGATGACATATTGAATGTCATTCATGGTTATTTCTGTGAAAACGAAATGGATTGGGCTAAATGCTGTGATGTTTGCACATATGGTGGAAAATCTATGTCTGGCTTTTATAAAGGTTTACGTGGTCGTATTGAAATAGTCGCTCCTCATGTAACTTGGAGCCATTGCTGCATCCACAGACAAAGTTTAGCATAGAAGCCTTTGCCAGATTCATTGAAAGAAGTACTTAATCAATCTGTCAAAATTGTAAATTTCATTAAGGCTAATTCAACTAACACCCGTGTTAGATTGCAAAAATTGGATCTACATCATTTTTCGGTTTTATCAGTATTTTTAATTATTTAAATCTTCGCCACCAAAGTTTCATTCATCTCGTGTGGCATTTCTGAGAACTTTTGAAATTCAAACGGTAATTTTTAGCAGTTTCATTAAATATCTAAATTTTTCTTAATTATTCACTTAGTATTCGAGTTAAATATTAATTGTCTTAACTTTTGATGTCTTTTCCATTAATGTTTCAACTGTTTTAATTTATAAATCAAATTTTTCAACGGGACTATTTACTCGCCATCTTGGTTCGCGTAGGAATTTTTGTGTTATTAGGCTTTGGTGTCTCTGGCTGGAGGCATTTTCCATTATGTTATTTGAATTTTTTTGTGTTTGACTGAACGAGTGGTCGGTGTTTGTTGCAGCTGTGGGCCCCAGGGCCGTTGGGCTTCTGGAGGCTTGCCCCTGAGTTAATTTTTCCGTTAATAATTTGTCATATTGAATCTTTTGGATCTGAAGCTGAAGTGTATTTTTTTTCGTTGGTATTCCTTTAAGGAAACAGTATGTGAAACCAATGTGATGAAAAATTTAAAATGTAATGAAGATGTTTTCTACAGTGCAATTTCAGAACAATCTGTGAATTAAATTGCTGTTTGCAAAAGAAAGCAGTGATTGCTTATTCATTTTAAAAACTCTGCTAGTTAGTGGCATGAACGCTGTTAATCATCAGTGATCCTGAGTTATGAGTGCGTATCACCTCTTTCAAAATCTGCAGTTTGTGTTATACCTTCAGCATTTCTCTGTTTCATCGTAATAATGTGTGCTGCTATGTAATATAAATTCGTGCTTCATGATCATGTTTTACGCTGTAAGTTCTGCTGTGCGTCTTTTTCCCATCTTCAGCTTTTCCAATTTTTTTTGAATGAGTGGTATAGGTCTAAAATGGCTGATGCAAAAATGAAAGTGTACAAGTAACATACTTCAAGTATCATTCTAGGTTGAATACAAGTCAGATTCATTTTAAAGAAGTGTGCTCATCAATTCAAGACGTGTTGTTATGTGGCACAGAATAGTCATCAATATATCTTTTTCGAATTTAGGTTGTTTTTACTTAGTGTACTAAGTTGCAATTTTTAGGCCTGCAGTGCTGATATATATATTAGTAGCAACAATTTTTATTTTGGTTAATATATGTTCAGTTCTGTGCATCAATTTTTATATATGTCTAATTTTGTGGCAGTAAATGATTTCAATATAAAAAATTGTTAAATAAAAAAAAATATTTTAAATTTTAAAAACGTTGTTTTTCGTTAATTGTGTTAGCTCAATGTACTAACGGTGCTTTCGGCAATTTAATTTTGCGGCCAAGTTTTTCAGGTCTGCAAAGGTAGGTGATTTATATGAGTGTAGCTAGAATTGCATATTATTGAGTTTTATATTTCAGCACCCAGTATTGATTTGATAATTGATATATATATATATTAAACTAAATTTTAACATTGGGCACCTACCTTGCATTAACGTTTTATAATTAGCATCCCCATCCAATAACCCGATTGTTCAAATCTTTGTGTGGAGCAGTGGCGAATCCAGGAGGGGAGGCTGAGGTCATAAAAATTTTGTATTGTCGTGACGAATGTCAAACTTCATGGCTTATGTAAACCAAAACACTTTAACTTTAGAGACTTTACTCACGTGACAACAAGAATCATAAAAAACACTACAATACTTTCGATAATTTAATAAAAAAAATACAATGAAATAACTAGCCAAAAAGTGTTTTCGACCGCTTCAACGCTAAAAGTACAAGTGGAATGACTAGAAAAGTAGGAAAATTTTCGTGCCTGTCAAGTCAGAAAGCAATGTTGTTGCGTTTTTTTTTTTTGGATCCATATTTTTTCATATGCCCGGCTCCGTTTTATTTTTCAACAAATATTGTCACTTACTTTCCCCAAGAAATGTAAATATTCATTCAAATCTAGTCTTTTTATTACTAATTTTCATATGCCCGCCTCCGGTTTATTTTTTATTGTCGCTAACGTAAAGGTTACGTTCCCCCCAAACATCTCCTTTGAATCCTATATATCGTTTAATTAAAATTTTTAAATCCAACCTTTTAATTACCTTATAGTTAATAACCCAGCGTTTCTCGGAATCTACATTTTTTCATATGCCCACCTCTGTTTTTCTCCCTACAAATATTGTCACTAAGCTTCCCCAACATACGTAAATCTGTTTTGAATTCTCTCTTGTAGGATTAAAACTTTCAGTTCTAGCCTTTTTGCTACCTTAAAGCAGTTTGGTTTGAATGAAAACGCGAGAATTCTTATGCTTATAAATTAAAACAGATTAGCAAGATATTTGTTTTGCAAAAGAAAAAATAAAACGAATTAAAGAAACAGAAACGGTAAACGATTTAATAGTACACCAAACTGATAAATTAAATACCAGAAACATATATTTTCGTCTTGCTTGTTTTTGAATAATAATGAAAAAAACCGGATAAAAAAATGAATAAATATTTCCCCCAGCAAACGTAAATGTTGCAAAACACCGTACCTCAAAAAAAGAAAAAAAATGCAGGAAAACGATTTTTGTCCATTGTTAATAAATCCAAACACAGAAGTTCGCTCAAAAAGAAATACCAACTTCCGTTAAATAAATAAAAAAAATGCAATTCCGGAAGAGAAAAGTAATAATAGGGGAAAAAAGAATCCATCGTGAATGAATGCACCATGCTGCCAATAGATGGCAGCACGTCAATTCATTCATTTTGACGTTTTTAATTAATATCTTTTTAACTAATTACAATTTCGGAATTTAAATAGTCGAAATAGATTCCTTGGATTATTTTCCATCTTTTGGAACTTACGGCTAGTTTCATGATTCAGTGGTTCGTGAGAAGATAGAAGGGCATACATACGTCTGTTGACGTTCGAATTTTAATAGGATATATGATAAAAGTTTCTATAATAGGCTATCTCGAATAATGCGTCATTCCTTGAGGTCACGTGAAACGTCTTGTCTGACCAATCGGCTATTCCTTTGTTCTTCTGTTTTCTTCGGCTCTTCTCTCCTGGCTACGTTGTGCCATGTCTGACAATCGGCCATTTCTTTGTTCTTCTGTTTCTTCCTCTCTTCTCTTCTGGCCACGTTGTGCCATTACTGTCAATAGGCTATTATTTCGTTCTTCTGTTTCTTCTGTCCAGGCCACTTTTTGTCATAGTTGAAAATCGGCGGTTTCTTTCTTCGCCAGTTGCAGTAACTCTTCTTTCACGTTTCATAATTGCCTGCTACAATGAAAAGTATTGTTGTAAATTAGTTTTTAATTAATATCTTTTTTACTAATTGTAATTTCGGAATTTAAATGACCGAAATGGCTTCCTTAGATTATTTCCCATCTTTTGGTACTTTCCGCGCGCTTCTCCGTTCGGCAGTTCGTGAGAAGATAGCCGGACATACAAACATACATACATACATACAATCGGATTTTAATAGTGTAGATAATTATTTACTTTTAACTTTATAAAATTAACAAAATATCCATTTTTCAAAATTTAAACAAATTTCTAAAATTCTTGCTTTTTACACCAAAATTTTAAACATGCTTTTTTTTCACTGAAATAATGCTCATAAAAGCTTCACCACACGTATAAAAGAACAGAATCCTGTCATAGTCCCACAACTATGGTCCTGCAGCTCGGAAACTTTGCTCAGTACACAAAAAAAGCTTGACTCTATTTTGTTCATTCCGATTGGATCGTCTTAGGAAAGATTCCTCAACAATTTCATTAGACCTATCTTCTCGTTTTCGACTGTTTCGATTTATAATCGAACCTATTCAACTTAAACTCATTTTGAAAAATTTCGTTGTCCCAGATCAAACTAAATACGCAGATTCGAATGTAAACAATATAAACTTGCGAGCTGTTACCAAACGGCGATTAAGAAATTCGACCTTTTTTTTGTCGCCACGTAAGAGAATTATATATATAGATTATCTAGTAAGATATTACAGTACAACCCCGGTTAACAGAAATAAAAGGGCCGTTTCGGATGACCCGAGTTCGGTTAACCGGGGGTTTTATTGTAGTTAAATTTAACTGAAGTCATAAAAAGTAACCATCTACAACAGGCATAAAAGATATATTTGCTTTATGAACAATAAAAACAATGCCAGGCAACCTCAACCCGCATTGAAAAGAATTCCGCAGACATTCTTCTAAATACTACACTCAAGTTCGTGCTGACAAACAGACTTTTCGTATGCAATTTATTTGTGGAAATCATATGTATTTTAGCCAAGTAAGGTAGCATGTAGGAAAATTTAATCCATTACATTAGGAAATACGATATACTAAAGACTATTATTGAATTAGAAGTAACATAATGGAATTAAAAAATATTAGAAAAAACAGTCATTAATTTACTAATGTACCATCCAATTACAAATTTAATTTAAGCAAATGAGAATAAAATTTACTTACCAAAGCCAAATGCTTGCAGAGATTAGCATAAAGAACGCTAAAATATGGTTCATTTAAAGCTTTCTCAGAAATTAAATCAATAATTAAAGCTAATTTTTCTTCTGTGTCTATATTGAGACCCTTAAGCTGGGGAAGCAGAGTTTCAAATTTCTGAGGTGTCAACTTGTTCAACACGCCTTGAACACTTCTTTTCAGTTTATCCTTTTCCTAAAATGTAACAAAAAACATTTGTCATTGGCAGTTTCAAAGAGATCACAAATATGCACTCAATTAACAATTAACTGTTATCTGAAACGGTTGAATGCTGATTACAAGCTACCAAATGTGAGAAAGTTTTTATCTATTTTAATAAGATCAAAGAAACATTAATTAGCATACACTTACATCAAGTGGTGTCTCACATTTGTATAGTGGCCTCCAAGGATTTGGAGATTCGTTTAATTTTATATTTTGATACTCAGAGCTCGAAAATGAAAGGACCTTTCTAGGCTTTTCTCCTCCCCTTCCCTGAGTACATCGATTGACAGGAGCATGAGACTGAAAAAAATGAAATTAAATAAATCATAAAAAAATATTATGCTACACTATACAAAAATGTTGTTATATACTAGCCGGCTTCGCAGGAGTGACGCTAGTGTCTGCTCGACGGGAGGGTACGATTTGCTCGACAGGGGGCATGGTCTCCCGGACAGGAGGCACGACTTGCTGTACGGGGGGAGGAATGTAATTAAAATGGTCTCAAAATTACGCCAGATTTATTTCTCTACTAGTTGAATACCCCGTTGCGTGGAAAAGCAAAAGTTTCCAAATAATTTGGCGAATTGGAGGCTGTAGAGGCTAAGTGATTCTGCCAAAGTTTTATTTTGTGATATATCTCAGAAATGGAGGGTAGTGGTCAGCAGGCGACCATTTCTGACATATCTAGACGTCATTAGCTTTCATATGAAATAAAAATTGTTGCCCTTTGGTTGGAGCTGGGGGACTCTGTCAATGTTTTTCCCATAGAGAATGTACAGTGGAGTAGTGTTTTTCGATTTCTCTCGAAAATGGAGAATGTTAGAGGGCAGGCGACCAATAATGACGTTCTAGACGTCATAAGCTTACATATGAAATAAAAATTATATAAATCGGACCAGTGGTTTGGGCTGGAGGACTGTCTCTTGGTTTTGCCAAATTATTTTAAATATATACTAGGGGGCTCTGTCCCTTGCTCGCTTCGCTAGCTACAATGAAGACACTGCGTGTCCTAGAACAGTTGTTGTACAGTTTTTTCCAGCAAAATCTTAAAAATGCCCTTTTTTCAACGAAATGTTGCTTCCACACATGTAAACACACTCACTCCAATTATTATTAAGTGAAGGAAGGAACACTATTTTTCTCTGGGTAGTTATTTATGTTTTTTAACTCAAAAAATTTGAGCTGTCGAGAGATGAATAAACCAATTTTTCAGAAACTTTAACTAAAAAGGACATTCAGTATTAAGCACACGTTCATTCATTTGTCTAATCCTAACTGTACGACTCAAATTTATTTCATTCAAACGATCTAACTTTAAAAAATTTCGTTGTTTCAGATTTCAAACCAATTCACTAGTCCCGCCGATTAAAACGTAAAAACTTGCGAGCTGTTGTCAAACGGTGATTATTAAATTCGGCCCGATTTTGCGTCCACATAAGCGTTTAATATATAGATAGATTTCTTTACTTTTAAATTCCCTTCAAAGTCAAAAAGTAAATACTTGTGAACATTAATAATGGTTTAAAAATCTTTAAGTTTTGAATTAAAACACAATTACGAACTTGAAAAACACCAATTTTTCCACTATTTCAAATAATACAATGTTAAATAAATTCAGAAACTAAGCTTAAATTAAAAACTAAAAAAGTTTATAAGCAAAAGAACAAATGAACTATAGAGCAATATAATTTAAATTTCAGGGTATTTGAAGAAATGAAAACTTCACTAGGCACAGTATTAAAACAGGTTTTCAGAGGGTTAGAAAGCAACTATGTAATATGCCTTGCTATTCTCCAACTACAACAAAAAAGTCTAATTGCAATTACCATTCTAGGTATAGGCTAGTCCAGCCGTGTATATCCTGGCATAAAAGGATCATAAGTCCGCACTGGATTATTCACAACTGGAAGTGGTGCCTATTTTTACTTCCGCAAATTTCTGTATGTGAGCCTATCAAATGTATTTAAAATTAGATTACGGGGGTAAAAAACTAACAATGCTACAAAAAGGAAAGAAAGTAACACAGTGAAATACCTTATCTTTAATCACATCTAAATTTGGCAAATTATTAGGTTTTCATAATGACATAGGCTGAGATTGCAGATGCAAAAGAAACTCCCTGTCGTACTGTTCGCCTTCAGGATTCAGAGTGGACTCGATTGATCTGAAATTAAATGTTGCTATAACCATACAATCAAAATGGCTGTTATGGTTTTAAAAAAATCCCATATAAATATGCTATAATAACAGAAAAAGATATTTTAAGATGTTACATGTCTAATTAAGGTATCCGCCTACGTTGAAAACCCATTTTCGACCAAAAATCACATTTTTTTTTTATGTTTTATCTGAAAGCCTATTCTTTCAAGTTTTCAAAACAGTTTTTATTTTAAATCTTTGATTATCAGAAGTGAAATTAGAGACATTTTAGTAGAACTCAATAGCTGCAAATGGAATGGTAAACAATGTTGTTGTTACTAATCTCCAATCGAGTCTGACGAAGTCAGACCAGATCAAGGACTCCGTTGACTTTGATGAAATCAATGACTAAAAGCGGAGAAGAATAAATAATAATAATAATAATAATTGTTAAAAATGGCAGAAGCTAATAATGTCCAGGTGATAGCTTTACAGGAAACCAAATAGTAAACAATACAATAAAGATGCGTTGTTCATTGTTTTTACTTAAAATATTTAAATTTTATTGTTTATTTTTGTTTGGACTATTTTCCATATACCAGATACTATTTTGGAAGATTTTAAGTGTGAATTTCTTTGTTTTCAATGAGATTGTTGCAAATTTAGGCAATTTTCAATAATTTCAGTATCTTGATTTTCCATTAATGATGTAATTTTGATAATAAACAAACGAAAAGCACATAAATTTTACTTATAACCAATATTAATCACTAAAAGTATCTTCAGATCAGCTATGAGGCATGCAAAAGTTAGTTGACAGAAAAAAAATGTCCAAATCTGTCGACGGCGGCTGAATGGTAAATAACGATAATGACTCATGAGGCCCAAGAAAATGACTAAGAAAGAATTTCCAGCTCTGAAAATTTAAAAAAAAGAACTAAGTTGGCGAAAAAGAAAGACTAGTCTACAAAACTGGGAAGTATTGAAGAAAAATTCTTTTTTTTTCTTCTCATAGTAAATTAAAAACATAAACTTTAAACTCATTTTTCTCCAAATGTGATTTTTTCCAAAATTTTCATTTTTTAAATACGATAACTAAAATTCAATTTAAAATATCAGCCTGAAAGTTCGCATACATATTATTTATGATACTGTCTAGTTAATGAACCAAAAGATATGTGCAATGATGTTTCATTAAAAAGTTATGCAGCTTTTGAGGTTTGAAAAAAGGCCAAAATTCTTTAAAAATTCATGATTTCACACTTAAACTCTTATAATTTACATGTTTTTTGAGATATTACAAAACTTTTGCTTCAGGACCTAGCCAATAGTTGTATGATTATATAATCGAAAGTATTTTTCATTCCGATCATTTGTTAATTTTATTTCATTTGGGTCATTTTGGTCAGAAATTAAAAGCAAAAAGTGTAGTTTTATAAAATTAGCAGCATTAATTATGTTATGATGTAGTTAACTCCACGGAAATAATTTCTTATGAAAAATAACAAATAAAATCTTTACCTTCTTTGTAACTGTACTTCAAAACTATTTAATTCTGCTGCGGTTCAACAGCATTCTCCTTGTCCTCGCTCTCTGTATCGGACTTTTCAACAGTCGGTTCACTCGGTGATATCTCTGATGTGAGGTATCTGGGTTTTCCCCGGGCAATGGAATAGCATTCAAGATCCCACTATTCGTTATTTGTACAGGAGATGGATTTCTTTCAGAAACAGGAGTAGAAACAGATGTAGGAGCAGCTGTTTTTACAGGTGGAGGGAGGTGGGAACGGAGATACAGCTGCACCCTGTGAAACAGATAATAATTATAATTTACCAAATATTTGAAGCTGTGACACAAAATTTCTTGACTTAATATCTCTATTAGAAATAAAGGAGAATATGTGTGCCTCAGTGTGTTGACGCTCTACATGGCCGACCGCTAAACCTAGAGCTACGAAATTTGGCACAAAGATACTTTGGAGGGTGCAAATGTGCACCTCGGAACCCTTTTTTGAAATTTTAATTAAAATTTTAATTAATTAAAAATTAAGCAAAATTTTGGCGTTTTTCCTTAATAACTTCCGAGCAGATTACGGCACAAAAATCATTTTTACACCATCTGAAAGTGCAAAACATTACCTTCTCAATGCTATCAATTAAGTTACCGTACAATTTTTCTTCTTTAATTTTGATTTTTTTTTTAAATTTAAAATATTTTTTGGCATAACTTACAACACGTTTCATTGTTACAACGCAATTCAAACCGTTTTCATTGTTTAAACAAATGCTTAATTGCATGTTTCTCTTTCATTGCTGAAAGTTGAGGTAATATCTTAATACATTTTGCTTTCATATTTTATTTCATCAAAATTTTAATGGAATCTCTAAACCAAGCTCTCTAAGATATTACGTATATTAAGAAATATATCCAATAAGCTGAATGATTATGGTTGCTATGGTTTCATTCTTTTTTGAGCATGTTTTAATTCAGCTAACATGCCGCTGGCTATAAAATGTGCTGCACCATTTTAATGTTGAAATCGAATGCATATTTTGCAAGAGAAATAAGAAAGTGAAGATGGCGCCGGCAATGTGCAATTAGATGTTACACGGCATGGTAAGTTATTTGACTCCATTACGGACATTTATGTAGACGATGAACAGAACAGGTGCACGGCCACTAAAAGAACATGGTTTAAATATCTATCACAATCTGAAGTTTAAAATTATGTTGTTAAAGCAGCCATGAATATAAAATGATACAAGAATCAATCGAAATCATATTCCCGGCGAATAAGTTGGTCGCCGAAGGCGCCTAGTTATCAAATATATAATTCTGTTAGCAAGCATCAAAGAAAAATTATCTTCACATCAATCTCATAAAAATCAACAGAAAAGTCTGAGATACTCACAAAATCTAGCAAAAAAGGATTTTTCTTTCAAAAATGTAGTTCTTATTTCTGTTTAGCGTAAGAACTTAGAATAACGTACCCTTGAAGCTAAACTTGCTTATAATATTTTTAATTGAGTACTATCGAAATATAGTTAATTCTATTAAAGAAGTATCAAAGAAAAACATACAAATGATACACATCGACTGTGTATAAAAATCAACAGAAAAATATAAATTGCTTGATTTGAAAAGGGGACTTCTGACATTTTTAAAATTTTACAGGAGTTTAAAAAAACGAATATGCTGTAAACGGCATCGAAATTAAGGGCCAAGATATCTCTAATGTATTTTCACAGTAAAAATGAACCTATTGACGAGTGTCAAAAATTATTACAATTATTAGCTTTTGCAAAACTTCCAATTTAAATTTTGTAGAATTCCCTTTTTAACATCAAACAGTATCAACATTCCCAAAATTCAGAGAAAAAATTATTATAAAGCCAGGAATATCAATGAAACATAATTAAAATTTATTTATTTTCGAGTAAATTTAAATACTGAAATAAAATAAAATTAAAAATTAGTCTTTATTTAAGTAAAATCCAGATTTAAAACAAAGCAATTCTGAGAGAAAATTATTAGAAACCAGGAATATCAATGAAACTCAAATAAAATTTAAAATTTATTTATTTTCAAGTAATTATAAAGACATGTAAAATGTCATAGTTATTCATTTTCAAGCAAAATTCAGATTTAAAACAAAAAACAACAAAAAGAAAAATTCAGGGAAAAAAGGAGTAAAGCCAGAAATATCAATGAAACTGAAATAAAATTCAAAATTTATTTATTTGTAAGTAAATTTAAATTTAAAAAGTTATTTCTTTAAATAAAATTCAGATTTAAAAAATTTCATGGAAAAAATCATTTTAAAGCCAGAAATATGAATGAAACTCAATTAAAATTCGAAATGTATTTATTTGCAAGTAAATTTAAAGACTCAAATCAAGTAAAATAAATTTTTAAATTAATTCTTTTTCAAGTAAATTTCAGCATGGCATTTCATGTACTGAATCACTTCTTTTGATTCTTCATATGTATCCTTAATTTTTGTTCTTTTTGATCCATCATTTGATGGTTTTGGTGTCCTTTTTTTATTATTTATTTTGCTTTGGCTTGCATCACTTCTAATTTATGAGGCCTACTAGTGGCGATAACTGCTTTCTGAGTTATTCCTGTAGTTCAAAATACACAATAATCAAATTAATCTAAGCAATCCAATTTTGGCAACTGTTTGTGATCATATCTGGGCAACTTTTGGAAAACAACAGAGAAATTCCTTTAACCTTATCTTTGAACTATTTTAATAAAATTATAATAGTAGACTGCAGCCAAACAAATTTCCTATATGAGGATATAATAAGATATATTTCCCTATTTACTTTAAAGCAGAGTAAGGGCTTTTTGACTTTATTTAAAATAATTAATTGGCGATACCAAAATCCAAACACTTTTTCTCTAACCGTCGCCACGTAGCGGTTTCTCTTAAAAATGATTTCATTCACCCCATTTACATATTTACGACAAAATTTGCCTATTTTGCACCCCAAATATTTAATAAAATTGATACTGATCCGACTCTCCCTACATATTTTTCACTGATCATTGTCGAGAGAAATTAGAATGGATGTTTCTATGTAGTCCCATAAACATAAATTTCGGTTTCAAAATTATTTTATTCTTTTTAATATATAAAAGGCTGTCTCAAGCACTTGCGGTGATTTCATAAGAAAAAATAAAAATTTAAACAAATAATTATTCTTGAAACTTCATGCGATGACAATGCGGCGTGTGGCCAAGAATTTACAAATTGATCCAGAAAATTCTGAGGCCATATTTCCCACTGCTCCACAAGGGCAGTACGAAAGATTGTCTCAGAATCTATAGGTCTCGAAATTCAAAGAGAGGAGACCTTAGTCGTAGTCTCCTTAGAGAGTCCATGTATGTCTTATCGGATTCAGGTTGGTTGAGCATGAGCATGCTGGTCACTCCATTAATTTTGAAATTTGATAATCTTGATTTGAATTAAGGTGGTCGACTAAGTCTTAGAATTCACCAAAATCATATCAGTATCGCTATTGCGCATTGTTAAAGTCTAGAATTTTATCAGTACAGTCCGATGTATTACCATAATTACTGTGTGAAACTCCAAAATACTCAAAATGCGGTTAATATTTTTATAAAAGGAAATAGCATAACTGGAGTACATGTCGCTGATTGTAGATGGAGCCCTAAGTGCATATTACATTCGATCAGGATTGTAAAAGAGTGATGAAAGCTCATTTTTTTTATTTTTCAAGAAAATAAATACATATGAAAAGTTCTAATACTAGTTTCTGAACAATAAAACATTCTTTTGAAGGAAAAAGCCTAAATTTATTAAAAACCGAAATTTTGTCTTGTGTGTTAATTCGTCAACCCTATGCGGGAAAAAAGTTGAATAGGTAAAGGTAGATTTACACATCGCATTTCTTTACTCAATAAAGTTTTCTTTATATTCTATAAGATAAGATTGATTTACACGATACAGTAAGAAATTCAATACATTATCTGATAGCTTTCTTACTTTCTCTTATACGAGACGAGATATACGGAAAGAAAGTATGGTAACAGTCAAAACATTTTTTCGAGATTTTCACAAATCCTGGCGTTTTAGGATTCACCGAGTCCGGAAAAGATATTTTTAGAGTTATATCTATGAGTGTATAAGAACACGATAGTTCAAAACCGGAACTTTGTACACTGATGAAATTTGGTATGCGATGTTTGCACAAAAAATCGCAGATCAGTATCAAATTTTGGATAGAATGTATCAATGAGAAGACTCTGCCTGGATGTCTGTATATCAACAAGATATCTCAAAACGCACAAAGTTAGACGAATGAAATTTGCATACGATCACATATAGTCTTTACATAGAAACGATTGATATGCATTAAATTTTGGGCCGATTTGAACAAAAGGAAGATACACTGTTCCGAAATGCATACATTATTCTTTTCATCATACGACGAAGGTGAACACAAAACTCGCCGTATTGTGAAAATAGAGGAGAAAGTCGAGGAGAGAACCATTCCGTTCTCATAACTTTTATTTGACTTGACTCGTTTCATGTTTGTAAAGATGAGATTTTGAAATCGATTTTTCATTCACTTCCTGATGTGCTAGCGTTTTGACGTTTTGCGTACTAATAGTAAACATAAGTTTTTTAGTAACAATACTTTATTTTAACATTTACAGAACTTAATTATCAACCCAATATCAATAAAATTTCTAATTATAATGAATTATAAATTAAAAGCAAATGAGTAGAAAATAATTAAAATAAAAACTTTTAATGCAAAAACTGTTTTTATTAAATTCATTTCAGATTGTCACAAAGAGTGGAAAATTAGGAAGTGAAGGCGAAATTTAACATCCGTGATACATATTGATCTTAATTATGCTCAGCTTCGGTTATAACAGATTTAAAGGTTGTGTGTTTCGAATTGCATGCTTAACATTTAGAGGGAATCTCACTAAAGCGAATACGTGTATGGCATACTTTTCAATAATATCAATTCTCAAAGAGAAAGCCCAAGAATGCAACGAAACTTTTTCTTCCGAAATAAAATTACAAAAATCAGTTGCCAGTTATAAATAAATGTGTCTAGTAAGGCTGAAAACCAGACACACGAGGCAACTGAGGATCCGCTTAATATTTTTAAAAATATAAGTAAAGGGAATTTCCATATCAAGTATTATCAATACTGAATATGTCTCTCCAAAACAACGGTCAGATCACCAGTCGCTCTAGAGCAATTAAGAAGAGAGGCTATTTATTAGAGGAAGAAATTTTGCTGCTTATAATCCAAGAGACTACTCGATTCAAGCTAGTCTAGTAAATGTAATTTTATAATTACAATTGAAATAAATACACCAAGGAGCTTTTATTTTCCTTTGACTTCAATTTTTTTAGTAAAAAAAAAAGTTATAAAGTTGAGCCCAGTTGTCCCGTTCAAAAAACTGATTTGGGGCAACTGAGTACTAGGTCTTGGGAACTGGGTACCAGTGCCCAGTTACCTTTGAATTTCTAACTTAATACATTTTCTACCACAAAAATTGAAAAATTGATTCAGGGCACTGGGTGATTTGAAAAGAATTCAAATCACCGCTACTGAAGTAACATCAATGACAGTGGAAGAATGATTAATACATTTATTTCCTTTTTTTTCTTCTTCAGTGAAAAGTAAAATTAATCAAACGATAAAAAAAATGTCCGTAAATTAAAGTAAGAAAAATAAAGTTATATTACTTTTTCTTTTATATTAATGTTAATGTATTAAAAGATAAGTATTATTATTTAGATATGTATATATGTTCTATATATCCCATCTTATATTAAAAATTAACTATTTATCTATTAATTCGCTTTTTTATTTACTGCTGGCTCAACACCATGTTTGTGCCCGGACCTAAAAATCTAAAGAGTGGCTATGAAAACAATTACAACAGTATCAAACGACTACGTGTTAATTTTATATGAGGATAAGAAATAACTTGGAAAGGTTGTTGAAATTGTGAAGAATAAATAAAAAAAATTATATTTTTTGGGGTAAGACATGCTGCAAGTGGAGGGCAGAGGAAGACTTTTTTTTTTTTATGATCAATCTGAAATGGTTAAATTTGACCCCATCTCCTCAGCAATTAAATAAATACGGGATGTATAAGGTTTCTGATTTATCTTTATTATAAAGGTTGTTAAATTATGTCTTATGATCTGGAAATTAAGTTTTTTTCAAATAATTCTCATGTTTAGCTTATTTAGGATAATTTAGCTCTAATTAATTATTTACCTCGAATATTAAGTGTCATATTCTTGTTATAACACACATTATTTTTGAGCACTCAATATTTTCAAGCTATAATAAATTATTTTAAATATTTTGCTAAATAATTTATCTGTAAAAATTCTCTTAAAGCTTTTGTTGGTAAGTTTCATTTTTTTTCTTTTACTGAAATAAGTGACAACTTACATTTGCTAGCGGTTTCTGAAAACAATAAGGTACAGTAATTTTATAGATTTCAATAAATGCAATGCTTACCGAAGTCATAATCAAAAGTTATTATGTTTCCTGTTGTTTCACCCGGAAACACACATATGCGCATGCCTATGTGCACGCACATAGAAAAACGGAAAAGGGGTCATATAAAATTTAAAAAAAGCCTCATTGTTAGTCATTTGAGAGTGTTTAAGATGCTGCCTGGCTAATGCTGTGATAGAGGTTAATATCGCTCTCACTCACAACTGCAATAAAAATATTAAAATTTTTGGCTTTAAACCATGTAAACAATATTTAAATATTGTTAAATAATAAAAGTACACTCCAGATACTAAAATAATTTTTCTTTTTACTATTTCTAAGTTTTAGAGAAGGGGTGCCCAATTAGTGAAAAAGGTGCAGGGTTGTAGTGGAGCCGGAACGCACCGAAACGCCATTCCGGTACTGTTTTCTAATTTTTTTTAACTCGCCGAAACACCGTTCCATCACTGCTTTGTTTGTTTGTTTGTTTTTACAAAAAATAAATAAGAAAAAAATTGTAAGGTACCTCCTTAAAATAGCGCGGTCTTTGTCTAATCTTTACTCTTGAAGATATGATGAATATTTAAATTAATAAAAGTAATAAACCACTAGCAAATGATGGCGATAAGGGGTTTAAGATACAAATTAATGTTTAAGATATAATTAAGGTTCAAATATTTAATTCTATTTTATGTTTCGATTCTGAAAACTTCTATTTTCTATACTAGTTATGGAAACGTGATTTTACTTTCATATCACTTAATTTTAGTATAACTTGAAATCAACATAAATTTTTTTAAAATTATTCTTTAAAATATTCATTATATTTCTGCTTTTAACTACAGTATGCATTGTGTTAGTGTTTGATCAAAAATAAAATAACTATAAAGTATTGACGTTTCATTATTTCTCAATTTCAATACCTAGATAAAAAAAATAGTACATTTCAAATTTCAAGTATATATATATATTATGAAGTCATCTCCTACTCTCCCCTATCGCCCTCCCCCCAACAATATCACATAGGTCAGAGCGTTCCGGCACTGCTTAATTTACGACTACACCACTGCAAAGGTGATTTCTCTTACGGAACTACCACTTAATTGCATGTACATGTGGACTGACTCTACGATCACCTTAGCATAGATAAAAACTCCTCACGAGAAGTTAAAAACGTTTGTTTCTAATCGTGTAAAGATAATTAACATCTTGTGTCCAAATTATAAATGGAGACACGTCAATTCAGCAGACTAAATTTCCAATGGTACTTCAGCCTCGAACTTATAACGAAGGGTTTGAAAAAAACATTAAATCATATAGTTTTGAAAATTGTTACACAAGTTCGTGAGGGGCTCCTGATAAACGTAGTAAAAGTCGCCGATTCTGGGGGCTGAGCTCGCACCGCCATCTTAGATTTCATCCCCCCCCCTTTTTTTTAGTTTTTCTTCAATATCTCGAAATCTATTCAGTTTTCAAATTACAATTGATTTAACAAATTGAATAGCGTAAAATTCCCTACTAATAAATGTTTTTTGTCTTTACTTAGGTTTAATTGTTTGCGAGAAAACGGGCCTCAAAGTTTGCCGCCATCTTGAATTCCATCCCCTTTTTCAGTTTTTCTTGAATAGCTCGAAAACTATTCAATTTTCATATTACATGTAATCAGCAAATTAAAGTAGTAAAATTCCCTACAAACTCATGCTTTTATTTTTGTTTTAGCTTTAATAGTTTATGAGATAATGGATTTCAGAATGTGTTACCATCTTGGATTTTATCCCCCTTTTTCAGCTTTTCTTAAATATCTCAAAAATTAATAAAGCAGATATTTGTTGGGAATTTTACGATCATTAATTTGTTGTATTGCATGAAATATGAAAATTAAATAGTTTTCGAGATATTCAAGAAAAACTAAAAAAAGGGGATAAAATCCAAGATGGCGGCAAATTTTGAGACCCATTATCTCAGAAACTATTAAGGCTAGAAGAAATATAAAGAAATGAGTTTGTAGGGAATTTTACGATAAGTAATTTTTTTTATTACATGTAATTGAAAATTAAACAGTTTTCGAGATATTCAAGAAACACTAAGAAAAGGGGGGGGTGAAATCCAAGATGGTGGCAAACTTTGAGACCTACTATCTCGGAAACTTAAAGCTAGAAGAAAACTAAAAGCATATATTTGTAGGGAATTTTACATCCTTTAATTTATTAAATTAATTGTAATTTGAAAACTGAATAGATTTGGAGATATTCCAGAAACACTAAAAAGGGGGGATGAAATCTAAGATTGCGGCGCGAGCTCAGCCCCCAGGACAGGGGACTTCCGATATGTTCCTGAGGTGCCCCTCGCGAACATATGTACCAATTTTCAAAACTATGTGATTTAATGTTTTTTCAAACATTTCATTAAATGGACTATCAACTAAGATTTTTTATAAATTCATCCACTTTGAGACCAGTTATCTCAAAAATTATTTAAGTTAGAAGCAAAAAACGCGTGCATTTATAGGGAATTGTACGCTTTTTAATTTGTTAAATCCCCAGGTAATTTGAAAATTGAATAGTTTTCGAGATATTCAAGAAAAACTAAAAAAAGGGGAGTATGAAAACCAAGATGGTGGAAAGCTTTGAGACCCATTAATATGGGAAACTATTAAAGTTTAAAGAAAAATAAAAGTATGTATTTGTATGGAATTGTACGTTCTTTAATTTATTAAATCAATTGTAATTTGAAAATTGAATACTTTTTGAGATATTCAGGAAAAACTAAAAAAGGGGGATGAAATCCTATATTGCGGTGCCAGCTCACCCCCAGGACCGTGGACTGTTAGTATGTTCATCAGGAGCCCCTTACGAACAACTTTTCTTTTCAAAACTATATGATTTAATATTTTTTCATTCCTCATTTTGGACCTTCGTTAACTGGACTATTAGTGAACATCCACTTTGATGGAATGGATCGCTCTTCATACAGTCAAACAATCCTTTGCAGTGGTATAGCTGCAACTTCTGCCGCCCGTAGAGAACTTTTAGTATACCGCCCTTCCTTTACAAGTTACATAATAAATCTCAAAATAAAAATAAATTCCATGGGAAAAAATTGATTTAATAACGCAATTCGTCGTTTGGCGCCTTTGATCTCTGCAGATAGGTTGTGAAATTGTGCTTCCACTACCAGACTTTCTTTCACATACCAGCAATTTACCCAAAAGAGACTAAAAATACGAATTAATTACAATAGCTTTTTTTATGTATATAATGATTGTACTAGTATCGCTGCTCTTCTTAGTTATAAAATTGTTTTCCTGCATGTCTGATTTTGCCGCCCCTTTCGAAGTGCCACCGACGGCGGATCGCCCAGCCTACAGATACGCACTGCTCCTTTGCCAGTTGAATCTTTTGATCTGACTAACAATGACTTTCTCAAAGAAGTTAAAACTTCATGTGAAATAATGTCTAATGCATCTTATGCTTTCATTAGAGATGTTTTTAATTTGAGTAACAGTTTTAATGAGGTTTGTTGAAATGTAGGTTATCTTTTCAGAATTGTTCATAATTTGAAGTTTACTAAGGAACATAGGAGTGCTAAGTTTTAAAAAAAGGAACTACAAGAGGCTTCTAACTTTATGGCAAGAAAATTTCCGAGGAAATTAAACGTTCGTCAAAAGAACTTGATATTAGATAAAGTAAGTTTAAATATTTAGCACCATTTTTGGACGATGATAATATTCTTCTTACAGGTGGTCATTTGCAAAAAAGTAGATTAATCCAGGATGAAAACGCCCTAAGCTTCAACCTACTCAGCACAGACTTGCAAAATTAATTATAGAATTTTTTCTCAAAAAGTATTTACATGTTGGCCCCCAAACCTTACTCCATCTTGTCAGATAAGAAATTTGGCAAGAAAAATAGTTACTGAATATATACAATTTCCTATCCATTTGGCCACAAAGCTCTAGTTAATGAATGTATTGACTGCTTCAAAAACAAACCAGTAGGTTACAATCAATCATTAGGAAATTTGTCAGTTGAAAGAGTCGCTCTTAGCCCATCATTTTCAAACTGAGAGATTGATTTCCTGTTTTGAATTAAATACAAGGGCCAACGCAAAGATACTTTTTCAAAAGATTTATGATACAATTTTCATCTGTTTTGCTATAAAGTCCATACATCTTTCATTAGTTACAGATTTAACATCTATGAATTGATGGCAAATTTAATACACTTTTCTGCCCACGGGGAGAAATGTACATGCATTTTTTTCGGAAAACGCAGATAATTTTGCAGAAGTAAATTCGGAAATAAAAAGATTGCAAACATTAATCAGTAATCCTTATGATGAATTAACAGATTATATAACTACAGAAAGGGTTCTGATGGTTATGTAAGAGTAGCACTAATCGAAATTTTAAATAATGTTGTTAAAAGAGGTATTGATATTTGTGTTTATTACCAATGAATTAATTGAAATAATATGTATGTAAATATATCATATTTTATAAATTGAGTGATATTTTTTGTACTATATTTTACTGTGTTACGTAATGTGTAAACGTGTTGTAATGTGAAATTTCAAGCCTGGAATATGTGATGTCAGCATGTAACTCCGCCTGCTTACTGTAGCGACTGCAAGTGACCAATTGTGAAGAATGCTGTTATCCAAGCAAAGTTCAGAATCGTCCTCGAGTCTCGTAATTTCCAGGTACAAGTAAATAATATTATCTCCACCCCCAGGTCAATTCTTAGTGACTGTGCATAAGATTCTTTTATTTCACCGACTTTGTTCATTATCTATGTTAACGACAATCCTAGTTGTCACTCAGTGATTTTCGCTGACGATACCGCTATCCTCACACAACATAAACACTTACCTACAAACAGTCATTGAACGCCTACAATACTACGTTTCTCAGCAGCAGCTCTGGATCGTCGATTGGAAAATTAAAGTAAATCTAACTAAATGTGTGTGCCTGTTATCTGCCAGTAAATTATCCCTACCCGCCTTATCCCATATCCAAATTTTCGGTCAACCCGTCCCCTGGGTAAATGATTACAAATACCTAGGGTTAGTTCTTGACTCTAAATTATATTTTAATAAACATATTAAAGAGGCCCTCTCCAAAGCTACTATTAAACTCGAAAGCTGAATTGCTCGTCGGAGCAAGCTTCCGATCAGACTCGAGCTTCTGCTCTACATAGCTATTATTAGACCAGCCGTGATGTACGGGTCCTCAATTTTGGGCTCTACAGCAACACGTAACATTAAGAAGTTGCAAG
>BGPR01001719.1:1018-54411 GCA_013235015.1 Araneus ventricosus
CTGCCTTCGTTCAGTTACGTATTGCTTCCGTTGGGGAGATGTTAGATTGCAAATATTGCATTAACATCATTTTAGAGCTTTGTCAGTATTTTTTTAATTAATTTAATTCTTCGCCTGTTCTTTCTTTTCTTGTGGCAACGTAAATTTTGAAATTCAAACGTTAATTTTAGCCGTTTCATTTAATTTCTAAAATTATTTACTTTGTTTTCGATTTAATTATTATTTGTCTTAACTTTTTTTGTTGTTTCCATTAAGGTTTCAACTTTATTAATTTTTAAATTCAAATTTTGCAACGGGACTATTTCTTCGCCATCTTGGCTCGCGTAGGCTTTTGGCGCTATGAGGTCTTGGGCGTCTGTATCTGGAATCGTTTTCCGTTACTTTTTGAATTCCTTTGTGATGTGCTAAGCGAGTGGTGGGTTGTTCCAGCTGAGGGCCCCAGGGCCGGTTGGGCCTGGGGTTCGGTCCTGTTTTGTCTTGCCTCTGCTGTAATTCTTCCGTTAATATTTTTTGTATTCTTGAGTCTGAAGCTGAAGATTCTTTTTATTCTTCATTGGTATTCCTAAAAAGATGCAGTTTGAAAAAACTCAGTGATGAATGCTCTGAAAGACGAGATGGAAGTTTTTTTTTTTACAACACTATTCCGGAACAATCTGTGAATTAAGGTGCTGTGTGTGAAAGAAAGCAGTTCTTTCTTCTTCATTTTTAAAATGTTCTGTGCTACATGGTGGCATGAACACTGATTTTCATCAATATTACAGAGTTATAAATGATCATCACCTTTTACAAGATCTACAATATGAGTAATACCTTCAGCATTTTTCTTCTTCATCGTAATAATGTGTACTCTTAAATACGAAGATCATGATCATCTTTTAGTGTCAATTTTCTGCTGAACGTCTTTTTCCCATCTTCAGCTTTTCCGATTTTTAAATGAATGATACAAGTCTGAAGAAAATGTGCAAGTTGCATACTTCAAAATATCATTGTTAAGTGAATATAAAGAAAATTCACTTTTTTTAAATAATATTCATCAATTCAAGAAGTGTTTGTGATGTGGCAATGAATAATGTTCATCATTACATCTCAATCAAATTTAGGTTGTTTTTTTTTTTTACTTTGTGTTCTGAAATATAATTATTAGGCCTGCAGTGCTAATGTGTAGCTACAATTTTTATTTTTTGTTTTGTTTGATAAATGTTCATTCCTGTGCATCAATTTTTATGCATATATCTAAATTTTTATGGCAGTAATTAATTTTAATATCAATAATTGTTAAATAAAAAATTATTTTAAATTTTATAAAATTGTTTTTGTTTAATTATTTTTAGCATTGTACTACCACTATATGCGAATTGAATTTTAATTATGTAGCTAGGGTTTTCAGGTCAGCAAAGGTAGGTGATATATCAGTATTATTAGAATTGCTTTTTTTATTATTGTTATATAATTTAATACCCAGAATTAATTAATTGTTCAATTTATATTATAATTTAAATTTTATTTCTGGGCTTCTACCTTGCATCAATTTTTTATAAATATCCTAGCTACCTCTTCCCAACATATTTGAATTTTTAACATTTTGGTTCCCCAATATTAATTTAATTTTTAACAACCAGGAGCCCCGATTATTGTTATTAATGAAGGAAATTAAACCATCATCTTGTAGACATTGCCCATTATCGGAGATCGCCATCAAAAACGTGCAAAATGTCAAAGAACCTAATGAAAGAATTTAAACCATCCTGTGCAGACATTTCCCAATATCTGAGATCGCTTTTAAACCATCCTGTTGCAGACATTTCCCAATATCTGAGATCGCCAACTAAAGTGTGCCAAATGATGGAAAAAGGAACCTTCCAGCCGTCAACGTGAAGAGATAAGTGTTATTTAAATTATTTTTGAATGGTGTGACTTTAGGGATTAAAAGGGAGGTTGAGATTCTTAATTTTATCATCGAATAATTAATTTGTAAGAAATGTAATGCATAACTTTTAATAACAAGTAATTTAATTTGTAACAATTGTAAATTATAATTTTAGACATCAAAATTATTAATTTCAAGAAGAAAAATAGAAAATTAGGAAATTTAAGAATTATAATGAGGATGAAAATGTTTAATGTTAAATGAATTGTCATGTTGGAAATTTATAATGTAATAAGAATTAAAAGGTTATAGAAATCTATATTACATGCTGTTTTAAATTTGTGCTTATTTTGAATGTGTAAACAAATCCATGGATGTTATTTTATCAGTTTCGAACACAGAATATCTAAGATATTTACAGAAATAATGTTTTTGGAATGATTTGACATCAGTAAATGTGTATTAATCAATGTATGTTGTTTGGAAGTAGAGTTAACTTCTATTGCATATGAATAATTCACCTGTTATAATGAGAAGAGTTATGTGTGTTTAGTTAAATTTATATAATTGACTGAGTAATACAGTAACATTTTAAGGGGATAATATTTATTATAATCTTGAATATCAATTGGATTTTAAATTGAAATTGGCCACTCATATATTCCTTAAAATGATAAATTTAATAATTTAGTAATTGTTAAGTAGTGGCTGTTAGGGTAAAATATTGGATTTATTAATGAACATATAATTAGAAATCTGTTTGAGAAAGGGTCGACCCTATTACTGTTTACTTATTTTAAAAGATTGGAATGCTGATGTCAAGCGTTGAAAATTCTTTTATGTGTGTCAATATTATAGGTGTCTGTTTATGTGTTTATGTGCAAAAAAATTACTTAATAAATTAATTAGGTTTAAAACTTGGCTTTGTTTTTCTTGTCAAATACTTAAGCACTGAGTAAGAGATGAAATTTTTGGGGTTATTGCGGATTAAGATTCTTCTAAAATAACACAACGCATATAGTTAATCACTTTCTAAGTTATATTGATTTTAATTATGGATGTTATTTTTAAATTATAGAAATTAAGTAGAGAATGCATCTTATGCCTGTTGCTGAGAGTTTCATTAAGTGGAGATATTAGTTGGTGGTTTATGAATTTGTTTGATATTAATTGAAGTTAAAGATATGAGATTTTAAGATTATTGATATGTGTGGATATTCACCTTGAAGTTAATAAGCAATGAATTTTGAGTGTCTAATAAGAAACAGGTGTAGTTACATTCTAAATATTGAAACTTTTAAAATATTTGAAGGTGTAAATTTCTAATTAAAATTCTTAAATTACTTAATCTAAAGATTTGATTAGTAATGTTTTAAAGGCTCCTAAATTTATCAAAGGATTTCAAAAATCATAATCTAGATATTCATACGCTGGTAATTTGAGGAAATGTTAATTACATTAATGATTATATTGTAAAGGAGTATATGATTACATAGATTTGGATATAGAGTAGTGATGTAAACAATCTATTAACTCTTCTAATAATTTCAATCAAAAATATCCACGACATATGTATGTATGTATATATATATATATTGCGATATTCTCAGCTAAATATAGAAAAAAAAGATCTTAGAGTTTCTATTTCTAATATTGAACCTTCCTTCGAATTACTTCTATCTACAAGACAGGCCCAATGGAGTCGCTAATTACTATTAAACTTGGTTTTAATTTAATATTGATAAGTGTGTTATATCAGTGTAAAGGTGTATTTTATTTTTTATTATGTCAGAATGTATTTTTTTGACTTTCCTTTCAGTAAATTAATTAATTTCTTATTAATATTTTCTTTTCGATATTCTTGCGCCCCCATTTAGCGTTATCACGCCCCCCCCCCCCCCTAGGTGGGCACTAGGGTGGATCGAAAAGTATAGGAAAAAAAAAAAATTTTGAAATTCTTTTTGGCATGGGGCGGGAAAGTTGTGTCTTAAGTATATTAGTTTATATAATTTTTTTTATTGAAATTCATTTATATTTTCCGGTGCCCCAAGGGCCTCAAAAATAGTTAAAAATTGAATTTTTTATGAAAATTTACAATTTTTTTTTGTTTTGTTTCGAAATTATTTTTGGCATGGGGTGGAAAAGTTGTGTCTTAGGTATATTAGTTTGCATATATTTTTTTATTGAAATCCATTCATATCTTCCAGTGCCCCAAGTGCCCCAAAAATAGTTAAAAATGACATTTTTGGGGGGAAATTTATAAAAAAATATTTTCAAAATTTCCTTTAGCGCCGGGTAAGAAAGTTTTGCTTTGTGTACATTAATTTGCGTTTTTTTTGTTATTATTAAAGTTCATTCATATCTTCTGGTGACCTGAAAGCCCCCCAAAGAGATAAAAATTGACATTTTTACAAATATCTATTAAAAATTGTGAATTAATAAAAAATATTTGAAAAATTGGCAGATTATTCAAGTATTAAAGTGTAAACTTATAAATAATTATAATTTTATAATAATACATGAACTATAAATTTAATAGTCAAAGCAATGAATCACAAAACTTATAAAAAGTGAACTTAATCATAAATTTTTTAATTCTATTAATTTGAAGATTTACATATTTCTAAAGGATGTAATCCTTTTTGTATTATAATGCTTGATAAGACTTCTTGATTGTATCCTATTCAATATGAAGCCGTGTCTCTTCTCTTCTCCATACACACTTTCCGACACTTCAAACACTATGAGAAAACACCTTTCTACAGGTTGGGTATGGCATGGATATTTTGACCATTCCTCCGTCTAACTTTTACCATGTCCTCTATTTATTTAAATGGCACATTCATCAAAAGAGGTAGTTCAAATGTCCAACTCGTTGCCAGTTAATAAGTGCAAAAAAATCCTTTGCTTTAAAGTCTATTTTTGGTACTTGAAAAATTCTTATTCTGATGATCCTCTGTTTTCATTTCTAGCACAAATTAGTTTCCGTAGTGCTAAAGACCTTATATTCTCTCTGTTATCTGAGAGAATTGACAATAGCAAATTTTCTGGATGACAAAACACGCTATTTAGTTCAATAAAAGTGTGTACTATATTTTTTAAATTGGTTTCCAAATATCTAAAAAATGAAATAAGTCTCCAAATATGCAGCGCTCCTTCTGTTATGGAGGGCTTTGTCTTGACATGGAACCATACAGGTTGCATATAACTTCATAATATATGTTGCAAGAATAATAAGATTGTCAGATGGTTTTTCTGTGACCACATACAACCTTAAAATTCTACCTGCAATTGTTAGCCACCTTAAGTGAACAACTGGACCAGGCTTTCTTAATGCCAGGTCAGAATAACATTCACCGCGTGATATCGCTAGGCAAATATCATATAGATATTGCTGATCATTGCTGAGAACCATTCTATCTATATTATGTGGCATATTCTCCACATTTATTGAAGAAAAAGGAGCTACAGGTAGCTCCTCGTAGGTTTTGATTGCTTTACCAGTGGTCGACAAAATTCTTTAGGACCAGCTGTTGCCCATCCAAAGAATTTAGTAGATGACGGAGGGGTAACTCATTTGTTTGAAGCAAACAAATTCACCATTGTAATGGTCTATTGAGGCCAGTTCCATCAAGAGAATAATACCTCCCTTGTGCCCAGTATTTACATCTGTTCCATCGCATCCAATCACTGTTATCCCATTTAATCGCATATTATTTGTTCCAAAAAATTGAGTATTGCTTCTTTTATGGCTTTAGCTCCTCCTGTTGCAGCAGAAACGTATCCGATATACACAGGTAGGTTGTTTACAAGAGTTTAATGCTCCTCTTTCGTTGTCTTTGGGTAGTACCTTGTGTCCTTCTTAATTAGCACTTTTGTGTTGTCTTTCCTCCCATCGAAATATAATCCGGTTAAAAGAGACCAAGACACTGTTAACTTAGTAGACTTTGCAACTGCATTTTAAAGCTTTTTGCGCTGTCTACGAATTTTATTTCGATCTACCACATGCGAAGCCTCGCCTTCGTGTGCAATTCCAATGACTTGTAGAACAGCACTGGCAAATGAAGTAGCTGTTCTATCTGAAACTCCGTATCGATCACATTCCATTGTTAAGGTAAGGAAATCTAAACGGTTTAATGATTGATATTCCAACGTAATTACATCCGTATCTGTATACAAGGACGAAGACATAGTGTTGAGCTCAAGTAGCTCCATTGATTGAGCATGAGCAGCATCAGTTTTAACCATTTTACGTTTTATTCTTTTGTCATCCATCTGTTTTCTTTTTTCCTTTTCTCTTTTTTTCAGTAGCAATTACTTCCACTTCTCCAATAACCATTTTCCTTTCTAATATTCGATCTTTTATAAACAATCGCTCAGCAAGTGGAATGTTCATGTCTTTTTGAAATTTACATGTATCGAAATTTGTACACTTACAAAATGTGATATCGAACAAACACGATATTTTTTCAGTACAATAATTTTCCAATTTTTGTTGGTATTTTTTATCATTCCTTCGCCCTCTCCTCTACGTTTCTCCTTGTAAAATCATTTCTTTAACACATTTTTAATTTTTATTTTTAATTCGAAATTTGCATAAAAAATGTTTTTTCCAAATATTTAAGCGTTTTGGGGCACCGGAAGATATTAAACAAAGTTGAAAAAATTTTGCATATATGCTAGTACACTTAAAAGACAACTTTTGCGCCCTATGCCGATTATTTTATCCACACTTTGAATTTTCGATCCACCCTAGTGGGCACGCCCCGCGGGTGAGAATAGCTGAGCTATATTTGTGACCTTTGAAGAGTGGGAATTAACGATGTCCGCTTTCATCACCTATCATTCAAAGCTGGAAAGCCGGGTTTCTTATTTCTCAGACCGAGCGCTCAGAATATCAGGCTTTTATTTTTTCTTTATTTTGTAATTTCTGTCTACATATTTTATGTTAAAAACAATTGAAATGATTTAATACTAAAGAGATTTAGCATGTTGCCTGAGTTTTCATTAAAAATTGTGAATGACTGATTAAAATCGACGCGATTAATGCTAGTAATTTTTCTAGTCACAATATGGCCTCTAAAAAAAGTACAATCACTGCAAAGTTTTGCAATCAACATTTCCAAAAAATCTAAAGCCCTCATTTGAAACTGTGTGGAAATAAATAAGTTAGCGCAGAATAAATATATCTTCTGTTTTTAACAATACAAATGGGATATTTTAATATTTTTAGAACTCAATTATGAGTTAACCGATTCATATAATTAAATTTTGATTCCATATGTGTATTAATTACTATGTGGTAATAAATTTGAGAAAAAATGGTATCAAGATTCCATATTTATTATAATAATTATAATTATATATTGCAAAATAGAAAATAATTATTATGTATATATAAATAGGCATATGTTCAATGTATAGAACTTCGCCCAAGCAATCTGGTGAACTAAAGTAATTTTTAATGGATTTGAGCCGATGAAGAATGTGTTTTGGGAGGGTAGAAGTCTCGGCTGCGATCGCAGATGGCCATCCATCTCAGAGGGAATAAAAATGGCGAGGGTTGAAATGTTCATCTCCCCATAATTCCCATACTATTGAAGATAGATAGACAATTGAAACTAAACGAAATATTGCGTAATCACATTTGGCGTAATAGTGTTTTCGATGGCTGAAATCCCTTTGAAGTTTAGAGATTTAAAAAGTTATTTTCTACCCCAAACTTCGATTGGTGTTTACCTAAATATGGGTCATCTCGTTGGAAAAGCTGCCATTATTTGGATTTGCTCTCGTTTTCTTTTATCTTTCCTTCTTAATTCTTTAGATCATATGAAATAGAAGTAGATATTGCGAAATTTTCTTTCATTTATATCGTTGGACAAAAGGAGTCTACATTTGTCTTCCGGTTATTCGACAAAATTTTTTTCTTAAATTAAAGAATAATTTTTCAAAAAAAAACTATTCTAAATATTTGTCAACATTCCAAAGTGATCAGGTATTGGTTTTTATGCATCTGATTAAAGCAATACTACATCTTTCTGTCATGTTTAGCAAGGCTGCGGTGGCCTGGTTGTAAAGTCGCGGTTTATGGGTTGAAGTGTCCCAGGTTCAAACCCACTTCCTCTGAAGAACAGGCGCGTGTATATGGGCCTGTTGTACGCTAAATGAGGCTTAGGGAGCCAAAAGCCCTCCAGCTGGAAGGAAGTTTGTAGAGCGGACTGCCAGCTCAGGCGTCGTCCTCGCCATCCGACCACGGCTTAAAATTACGAGGTCTGTCCCAAAATAGCCCTCCTCTTGCTTCAAACAAGGGACCTCAATATAACTAAACTAAACCGTCATATTTAGCGATAACACATTTAGATCTGTTTTCCAAACTCATGGAAGTTCTCACTCGTTCTTGTTCTCCAGAAAGATGTGTGTCTGTCTTATCGTTTACAGAAAGAAAATATCTTTCGCCAGTTTATTTTGCTCCAGCTCTGTTTTGAGATTTTGCCACCTGCTGTTAGAATGTGGTACAGAAAAGTGAATATGTTTTATCTGTTTGGTTTTTAGAAGTGATTTTTTTGGCTGAATATCTTTGGAAATATGTTCCAACAAAAAATAGTGTGTAGTTGTGAACTAGCGGGATGATTTGTTTTCATTGTCTTAGATCATTTTCATTGACTCAGATAAGCAATGGTTTCGTGAGTTTAGTAAGCATAGTTGAATATGATATTAACCCTATTTCTCGTTCGGCTATCTAATGGCATTGCTTCGTTATGCTACAGCAAATTTGATGCAGTTTCCTTAATTATATGTTAATGCATCTAAAGAATAACTGAATGGGCTAAATTCATATCCATAATGGCTGAGGTTTCTATTCACCAAATATTCCGAGACCTAGTTGTTCAAAAACCGTTCACCCTTAGAGTTCAGCTATTTCATATTGTTATGAAACAAGCTGCCTATGAATATATTATTCCATAGCTATTAAGAAACTGTTTGTTGTTGGAGATCCTTATCGATTTCAGAACTTCGGTTCGCATGCGTGTGTTCTCCCTTTCATATCAAGCTAATGTTAGCAATTATTTAGGATTAAATGCAGATTTGGTCTGGACTCAATGCATAAGCGTGGAATTTTTATGCTTGATGAGAATTCAGCTCTTGAAATCCACGAGATTAGAAATGTGCGAATATTAATCTGGAGTTATTCGAGTTTCATTTATATAGAGAAAGCGAAAATGAGCTTTGAGTTTCAGTTTTGAATTATAAATTTCATTGTTATCGTATCGTGTAGATGCATGCCACGCAATGGTACTTCTGTTTTAGTTTTTAGTCCTACGATTTAATAACTGTTTGGTGGAAAGGAAAAAGGCAGTCATAAAAACTTCGTAATCGGATCTCTGATGTCTTACGGTTGTTCATGTCTGAGTAAAAGACCGAATATGCAACACAAGAATAAATCATTTTATTTATACACATTTGAGATGAAATACTCCGATCTTGATACCTATTTTTACAATCTTGAGTGCACATCACAACCACCAGGTCCGATTTGACATTAGTAAACTGATAAGCATTCCCACCTGACGAGGCGCAAATAAGAGGAACACTAGTCTTGTACGACTGGAATATATATATGATAAGGATGATTTCAAGTGACGGTTTATCAACTTATAAGTGTTGATTAAAATACACTTTATATTTTCTGTTTCGAATTTTATATGACATTTTTAGTTTCACAAAAATCCTTATATTTATATATATTTTTGCAATAAATAAAACCTATAAAATAAAAAAAATGTCTGATATATTATTATCAATATCTTAATTCTTAATAAACTTAATTCTTTTATTCCGCTAAAATTAGGGAACTGTCACAACTTTGGCTGAATTTAAAGAGATTTCAAGGCATTATTCATTGCCTTTCCTTATTGTAATGATGGCACTTTTCTTTTCTTATCATTCGGCAAGTCTTCAAATAGATTTAAATTGATAAGAACATTATAAGACCGCCATGATTTCATGGATTTTACCCTTTTTAATGTAACATTACACGAGATCCGATGTTAAGGATTTCTAAGATACATTAAAATTTTAGTATTTGAATTAAAAATCGATCGAAAATATGAATCCAGATAAATATTTTCCAATGATCGTGCTTAAGCATTTTGAAATGTGATTTATTTATTTATAGCCATGCCTACTAATTACTTGATACATCACTTTTCTACGTAACTACTTACATTATTCCAATTATACCTGTTTTTAATGAACCTCACTGGAGATAATATCGCAATATGACAATGAAATGTATGCGAAGAATGTTGAATGCATTTGTTAAGTTTCTTTTCTTCATATCATAATAAATTATCTAGTAACACAGATTAGGAACCATTCCTCATGCATGAATATAATATATTTGTTAGCGACAACTGATTACTGAAAATACTGTAAATGGAAGAAAATTTTATAACATTGCTGTAACAAAAAAAAATCATAATTAGACCATTATGTCGATAAAGCATGAATAAACCTGATTCCTCCCACATTCCCCCTACCCAATTTTATGGTTTTCGCATTTGTTAGATAGTCTCTGTCCCCCTAACCCACTATCGTATTTCAGTTTTATTGCCTAGTGCGCCGAATGAAAATCCAAACCGGATGGAATTCCAACTTTTTCCTCGATATACACCATTTCTCATAGGATTCTGACATTGGCAAAAACTTTTGGCATGCTGTGTTAAATGTTTGGCATGCTGTGTAAAAAATGTGGAGTGGCATAGTGGTGAATGCTCCGATTTAAAAATGCAAAGACGATATCAAGGAAGGTGGAATATCAGCAGAAAAAAGCGGATAAAATTTTGAGAAAAAAAGAAAATGCTACTATGGAGGTTTGTTACTTTTTTATAAACTCGATGATAGTTTAAATCATAACAGAGTTATTATATAAATGTAAAATGCGTATTTATGAGGTGATAAAGTAAAAATAAAAATGTCAAAATATTTTGATTTAACTTATTTCCCCCCAAAATATAAAATAATTTTGTGAAAAACCTTATGTGACAGAAAAAAAATTGATTTCATGTTTGAAATCAGTACGGGTATTAATATAAAAATCAATTATCAAAATTAAAACAATTTTCAGAAAGTATTTTTTTGCAGGCCTGTGTTGACATTTTAAACAGTGAAACTTCGTATTTGAAACTAAAACTGTTATGATCCAAGCAACTATTTCTATAGTCTATAAGCAGGTAAGTACTGAACAGAAATCTAGAATGTCTGGAATTATTAAATCGCTTAGAGTAGAATGATAAAAATTCTAGAAAGGAAGTTTATCCAATGTTCTGTGATTTTGAATGTTAATATGTTGTGTGAATAGTGATCTCAATAGTGATTTACTTAGATATATATTTTTTTAAAAAAAGGATTATGTTTTAATAAATACCGTATCAACAGAATACGTAAAAGTGCTTAGTCTCCTGTTATACGAATAAGCGGCATATCACCAATCATTAAATACACTGTTAGAAATTTCAGTTCAATGTTGAACCAACAAATGGGGCAACAAATGGGAACCAACAAATGGGGCAACAAATGGGAACCAACAAATGGGGCAAGAAAATGTACCAATAAATGGTTCAACTGATATTTCAAAAACCGGATTCCATGGTTCAACCCTCAAAAATGGTTCAACCTTTCACCATGTTTTGGCAACTTGTGTCAGCCAATCAAAGCAATTCTCTTTTTAACTGCCAGTTCCCAGGACATGCTCTGTGTAGTATCTCACTACACGGGAAGAACGGCGAAGCTTCATTCGATATTCAACGCAAGGTATGTGTATTTTTTTAGTTTATAAAAGTGAAACATTTTTTTTATTCTTAAGTGTATTGGAATTTATTGTACTAACTCTAAATGGGTTGGCGTTCATATTTATTACGATCTGTTTACGGTTAATTTATCGTTTAATGGTGTTTGGAAATATTAAAACTGAAACGTTTTTACTCATTGTTGTTGTTAACCTCCAGCGGGAGCTCTAACGCAAATTTTACGACATATCGTGCATCGTATTACATATATATATATATACATATACATGTACATATATATATATATATATATATATATTGTTATTTTACAAAAATAAATGCAACTTTTATTTATGTTATCTGTATTTATTAGCCTAATAGTAGACAAAGATTTTATAAGTAAAATTGTACTTAATTATATAAAATAACGATATAATTATGTAATAAGATGCACAATGCAAGTATGTCTTGAAAACGCGCGCCCGCTGGAAGGTTAAGTAATTTCTCATTACCGTTGTGATTGCTTTTGTTATGCTATTCACATAATTGTAAATGTCATTTCGTATGTTTCATTCTTGAAATTAAAATAGTTCAGCCAGAAAATGAGGTCTTTTCATAGAATAGTCTGCTTCTAGTTCCAGAAGCAAAATTGAGTTGATGCATGAATATGTAGAAACTCTTCATTTGAGATAGAAATAAAGCCTCGCAATATTTACTGACCATAGAAATCCATTCATTGTTAATATCTCAAAGATGAGCCGGAGTAATTTCTTACAAGAGATATATTGGGATATTGAGATGAAAAGTAATCATTTTATAGATATCTGGTTCATTCTGTTATTTTAAAGCCTTATAATATCAAAATCTTTTCACGAAAACTTTTCTCACTTTTAATCACTAAACACTTTTAATATACTATATGCAAATGTATCTCTCTCAAAAGATTTTTCTGTTCAAAGCATTAATAATATTGAAGAATGATACTAAGGTGAAATAACATGTAGTGAAAACGAAACAAGACTTTTATAGAAAACTTTTCTACTGTGTATCATGAAAATAAAATTGATTTGATTTCTTTTGTAATTTTTAGCTTTGAAACATTCTTGGCGGAACATACATCTTATTTCCTGTAAAGATAGAGAGAAATAATATTTTCATCGCCGTTTTAAAGCCGTTTATTAACTATAAGGGTGCTAATTTTTCTTTGTGAATGATTCTTTTCCACCTGGTCACGCAATTCTATGAACATTTTATCCCTATTTGCGCTAATAAAAGAAATAATAGTCCTTCACTTTGGAATAGAAATATATCATGCGAATAGAATATCTTTATTTTAGTCTAATAGAAACGTCTTGACTATGCTTGTTTTGGGGGATAGAAGGTTTAAATCTTAGTTCAATAAGGATCCTACTGTCATGTACATTACACCTCGTACTCTTTAAATATGATTTTTATGTTGATCACGTGCGTGTAAATACGTGCTATCAACTGTAATGTTCAGAACTCGAGGTAGGTTGCAAAAAATATCTTAATGTGTAATGAATCAAACCATTATGAATCTAACATTTAAAAAAATGCTGTTGGTAAGCTTTTTTTCCTTTTTACTTTTTGTCCTGTGATATAAAATAAAAGAAATTTTCCATAAAAAGATCAGCAGCTATTCTTTTTAATGTAAAAGAAATATTAAAAAGCAATACAGCGATAAATGATTATAAAAGACGTACCCTGACAAGGAGAAAATTAATGTGAAATTCTATTTATTGACTGATAATAATACATAGGGTTTTCAATCATAAAATTCATTATAGTCATAAACCTGAATACTAAACCTACAGCGAAGGTACAAATGACGGATTTAAATTGCAATTTCAATTATCACTGAAGTTTCGGTACGGTTCAAGTCAAATTGAGATTCCCAGCAAATGGCTGAACACGCTTGAGAATCATGAAATTTGTTTATTTCACCCATTTCATGATTTTATAATAGAAAATTTATTGTTGTAAAAATGATTTCCCCCAAAAGTTTGTTTCGGTCAAAGGAAAGAAACAATACACCAGCATGCTTAGTTTAAGTGATGGGAATAATTAAGTGATCTATGTTTCGAAAGTGAAGAAGTGCATGGTTCTTGTGTCTTCGCTTAATGATGACTTTTTGCAACCATGTCCCCACTTTTTCTTTTAAGCTTACCACAAAGGTCAGTGATTAATTTAATACCGCTGAAATTAAAATGAGTGGGTATTAACAATACTAAAATTAAGAGATTGTTTTCCTGTGGCCTTCAGGCACATTGCGCCCGAACTCGCCGGTGAGAATATTGTATGTAGGGTTAAAGAAATGAAAAGGAAAATTTTTCAAATAACATAAACTTTTCTTATCCCCTCCAACAGTGATACGTACGTACAGGTACGTACCTCCTTCGGGAGGGGTCGGGTCGCGGCCCGGTGATGGGGCACTAGGACTCCGACCTCAGTACTCGAGCTATTGCAGCAGCTGTCATTTAGATGACCAGGATGCTTCGGCAGGGCGGGGATAGATCCAGTTTTTCTGGTTCTGGTAATCATATTCCGCCTGATATTTTAATCTCGAATTAGATTTATACATCAAATTAAAAAAACATACAACATTCTTACCAATTGTTGAATGCTTTAAAATATACAACTAAATCAGAATGGCAAGATGAATATCAGCAAATTGCATTTCGAGTCAACAATGTCTCAATACGCAAATCAGAAAAAAACTACATTTGTTGGATTAGGTCACATTGGCCAATTAAAACATTGAATACTTAAATAGATAGAACGTTCATGCAGCAGTTGAAATTCTCTCCCTCGAGTCAATTACACACGTGTCTGTCTAGTTAATGCCAGTTACAAAGCCATAAAATAGAGGCAATGAATATAATCCTATGTTAAATATCGAAAGTTTGCTTAATTTGTTAAGTGCAAACATCCTACCTCAAACTGATTATTTATTAAGAGTATCATCCTTTCACGAGTTTCAATTAGATCATGTCGTATCTCATACGAATATTAATTCGAATACTACAACAATTACTATTGTAGTTTATCTCCAGTATTATACATAAGCATTATGTAGTGGAAATGATTAAAAACTGAAAATTTCGCGCGTAGTTTTGAATACAACTAGGCCTATAACAAATAATTCAAGAAAAATAGTATTAAATTGTATATTATGTAGTAAATATAGTTGTTTATCTGACTTGGACAGAAAATGTACGCTGAACACTTGTTAGAATTCTGAAATTCAAACCTACTTTTGGTCAATGGTTTTACAACTGATTGAAAAGTTACACGAAACTTTCAGTCAAAACATCTAGTTTTTGCAAAAGGGGTGCAGCAGAAACAGCCAAAAGTAATTACTAACTGAAGATAGGTAAATCAAAACTTTTTAAAAAAATGAAAATCATTCTCGCGATGGCTGTGAACAATATTTTTGTTCTTTAACCCTTCGTTTTTCGATAAAACTAAAGCAAATGTAAGTATGACTAGAAAAAGCAAACTTTTAATTAAAAATTTACAATTTTCATTGCATTGTGTCCTAATTAGTTCAATATGTGATAGCTTTTACTTTCTCGTATACAAAGAGAAAGTATTGTAATAGTCAAAAAATTCGAACTCGGGATTTTCATGATTCTCTACGTTTTAGACCTCCCTGAGTCCGAAAAACACAGTTTTGGAATTATGTCTGTCAGTGTGTCTGTGAACACGATAACACAAAGACGGTTAGAGCTAGAGGGAGGAAATTTGGTATGTGATCTTTACACATAATTTGTAGGTTTCTATCAAATTTTGGACAAAATCCGTCCACGGGAAGTCTGTCTGTCTGTCCGTGTTCATGTGAACACGATAACTCAAAAACTTAAAACTAGATGCATAAAATTTGGTACACAGTTTTATCATCAGGAATGTAGGTCCGCATGCAAATCCGTCCAAGGGTTGACTGTCTTTTGGTCTGTATAATTGCATACTTACGAACACGATAATTCCTTAACGCTTAGATTTATATAAATAAAAATTGGTATGAGGTCTGTTTACATTAATTGTAGATCCGTGCCCAATTTTAGTTTCAATCGTTTGAAAAAAAAGGCTTTCAAATTGCATATTTGGCTTTTTCGCCATTCTACGATGCAAAAAAAAAAAAAAAAAAAAATGCGGGACCGTTTCACCCATTTCCCCTTACCTGGTGTTAGGGAATGGCACATGTTGCTGGCGCTTGGTGAATATTCTCTCCAACCGTGTTAGGGCAGATACGAGAAAGTATTGAGGAGACCACTCCCGCTGGTTTTCGTATAAGAAAAAAAAATACGCTGAAAGCAACCATGTTTCATAGAAAAAAAATCCCATTGTATATAAGCAAATGTATCCAGAAACAACAAGATTCAAGAATTTGAAAAATAAAATACTTTTTATGTTTTCAATTTTTTTTCCAATATCAAACTTTTGAATATGGTTTCTTAAATTTTACATTTTAAATTCTGATTTTAAAAAATTTAAACGTTTTCCCATTTATTATTTTTAAAATTTGAACGTGCCATATTTATTTCTGTGTTTACATTGTACAGAAAACTTAGAAATCTTAGAACATAGTAGAATTTAATCTGCTAAAATCACATCAAGTTTGAAATATATTTTTAAATGGAAAATTATATGATATAGATGTTTATTTGCTATAACGGTGATAATTCTTAAGGGAAAGAAATTGCCTGTCATTAGTTGTCCGACATCCCTCGACAGCAATCCGACACTAGCATTTCTATCTCTACCCAAATTGCTTGTTATCTATAGCTTAGGCGTATCTTTATTTCTATCTTTAATTTTGTAAATGTTATTATAAAGAAAGGACTTTCATATATATAAAGTATAAAATTATGATAAAAAGAGTGTAACTTTCATCACTTTTGTTTTTAAAGTATTTCATTGTATAGCTACCTATATTTAGATTTAAAAAATATAAATATTTTTTCTTTAAGTAGATTTTTTAAAATCGTTATATTCTGAAAATATTCATGTTTAAAGTTTAATTTTTATGTTCAATTCATTTTGCTAACAAAAATTCTGTTTGAGTTACTTATTTGCTTCAAATAAAAAAAAGAAGTTGAAAGCAAAATATATTTGTTTATTCGTAGAAAGTCCCATCAATCTGGTATACTTAAAAAAAACATTGCACGGAAAGTCAAAAAATGCTTTAGAAATTATTTTCTGAAGCAAGCTTAATAGCGCCGCCAAGGCAGAAATAATAGATCTGGGTCACACTGCTTAGAAATCCTCGCCTTTCAATCCACTCTGCCTATAACAACAAATTTTTTCCTTTCCTCCTACCCCCACCCGTCTAGCACTTCAAAACCAAGGCCATCTGCACATATCATCATTATCTCTAGCGAAAACGCGAAGCATTCCCAACGAGAAACTGTTTCAATCTGATATTTTGTATCAAGTTCATACAATATCACCGGACCGAAAACGAACATGGTCGCTATCAATCGAGTCCGAGAAGTGATACGGAGTACCTGATACTTTTTGCCTGTATCATTTTCGTGTACCTGATACAAAATATCAAGTTTATACAGTATCACCCCAACCTAATACAAATACTTTCTTAAAGTATCAGATAGCCTTAACCTCTTAACGGTAGCACCCGTCATATTGACGTGCATCGAATTATCGCATTTTTAGGCTTATAAACTAAAATTTAATCATTAATTCGCTTTATAATTTGACAAAAAGTTACTTAGAATCCATAAGCATTTCAAGTATTCTATGCCTTCTTAGATGAATGAAAAAGACAGCCCCTTTCAAACACAGGAGGGGTCATCTTATTAAATAGCAAAAAAAAAAAAAAATGCGAGCCTTAAGGGGTTAAGGTGTTGAACGTTTGTGGGTCAAGGGAGTGTGACACCTGTTCGATGGAAAAGTGCATGTCCATAAATGAAAACTGGATAAGTGATTTTAAGGCTGAATATTTGCTTACTGTTGTTAAATCATCCGAAATAATAGTATAATCCTTCATATTACAGCAAACTTGTTAATTTGAAAAACCATGTATCGCTAAAAGGAATCAGCAATAATACATAGAGTATGTCTTTGTGAAACAGCATGATTATTTATTTCTTTACGATGCTATTAACCCGATAACTGCAAACCCTCTAACTTTTAAATCATTATTTAGATGCATTGTTTGTTAATTGGTCCAAATACTTTTGAAATGAAACGAATTGTGATTTATATGCAATGCTATAATTGTACAATATACCTGGAATCTATAATACTAAGAGATAAACACACTAGTCTGAGGAGATCGCGGGGTTCAAAAGAAAATAGGGGGTAATTTCATAATTACACAAAAATATTGCTGATGCATTGTGTTTATTCAGTTTTATGCGATAAACGAATTTATCTTTAGCCTTTTAATGACATTTCAAGCGATTGAGACATATCAGATGTTTATCAATCAATGGGGAGGAAAGTCGTTTCGAAAGTTAATGGATATAACTGATCTTCAATCTATACAAAATAGCCCTTTTAGGCATTTAAGTTTATTGAAAGGTTTTTAGATGTTGTATAACTTATCGTCGCTTAACAAGCAACACTACCTATCTCAATTTTTATGAAATTTCGAAGAGGAAGAAAATACTCAGTCTTCCGCAACCAATAACGAATATTTCTGAATTTATTTAGCATCTGATATAAACATGAGACCGCATATTCCTGCCAGATGTGTAAATTGTCGCAACAAACTTAGTAATTTAATTTTCGTTAAAGCGAAAATGAACTAAAGCGACTTAGGCGAAATGAAGAATATTACACAATTTCTAAACACTCCAACGGATTATTAACTGCGATATGTAAAGCTCTTATGTAATCACGATGCTAAGTTTGAATATCTACTGTGATTTTTATACGAAAAAAAACGGAAATAGAAAAAATTCAAACCTTGTGGAATCAAACATGAGATTTTACATGTATTACTTATTATTAACAGAACATAAATCCCAGAAAAATTTCTCTATGAAAAACTGCAAAGTAATCAACACATTCTTTCGTTACGTAGTGACTTACGATACTCAAGGGAAAAAAGGGTCTTTGCCTCACTAGAAAATGAAATCTTTGACACAAAATCGACTGCAAATATTGTCAATAGTTTTAAATCAATGAGGATTTATGATAGTGGAACAAAACAAATTAATAAAAGTAGAAGTGCCATCAGTGAAAGCAAATTGATGACATGTGATCTACGAGGATGTTCCGAAAGTAAGTTTCGTCATGCTTTTTCACAAGGAAGCTTTAGTACAATCCGAAACATACAATGGCATAACAAAATACAAACTTTTGGCTATTTTTCCACATATTCGCCACCGACATTGATACATTTATCGTACCATGAAATAAATTTCAAGAAACCATAATGGTAAAAATCGACACCCAGTGAGCGAAGGAAGTTCTTCACAGCCTTCTTCATTACTTCGAAAGTGACGTCCTGGTAGTGCTGACTTCAATGCAGGAAAAGGTGAAAGGCTGATGGGGCAAGATCGGAGCTGTAGGTCTTGTCACCCATTCTCTCCCATCTCAGGTGACGAATGTGTTCTTTTGCGTTCCTTGCTGCGTTGGGTCTTGCATTATCGTCCAAGAACAAAACCTTTCGAAGTTTATTGACATTCTTGCAGTCTTGTGATCAGCGTGAGGTCCTTAGGCACCCATCTTTATCTTTTTCCCGCATTGAAGTCAGCCGTCCCGGGACGTCACTTCCGAAGCAAAGAAGAGGTGCAGAAGGTTGCGAAGAACTCCCTGAAAATCCCCTAATTTCCTATGATTTAAAAAGAAAACACCTAACTTTTTGAAAAATTGAGCGTGTTAAGAAGAAAAATAAAGACTCAAAATTTCTGTACCTTTTAAGGTTGTAATTTATTGTAATAAAAATTATATATTGTGTTTAAACTGTTATAATAAGGAATTTATTCTTTCGATACATTTGTTCAAATGTTGTGTTACTGCTTAAGACCGCGATAGAACAATATTTATTAACAGTTAATTTAACATAGATTACGCAATTTCGTGAAGTAAGTTTGAGTAATAATCATTGAATAATAATAATAAGTAATAATCATTTGTGAAACTGATTTAAAAAATTATTCCGTTGATATAGTTTTATTTTGCAAAATAACTAATTCCAATGTGAAGGCGTTGAAGAGTACACAACAAATATTAACTATTATTATAATGCGATAAACATCTATTGCCTTAAACAATAAATAAACCAAAAATAGAGTACATCATCCAAATATAGAATAACATTACAAAGACCTTTATTCTGGTGCCAAAATACCTGATTATCTTCCATGCGAACAAAATTCCTTTTTGAAAGATTAAGAAGCTGCATTTGATCCGTTTATTTAGCCAAAGTTTCTAATCTGGAGACAACTTATATGGTTCTGAAGTATTTTATCCCACCTCTCCTGCTTAAGATGAAGAGAGCAAGATTAAGTTAATTCGTTGCACCTTCTTCAGCTAACCTTTTCTGCTTCCAATCAATTAATTCCAGTTAGTTTCAATGCAAGCGCCAGAAAATGACGCCCATTTAGTTTTCAAATAAATCAATCAACTCGGAGATTTATCGTTTCTTATTATGTAAAACTCGTATACTTTAGGAAAAATGTAGAAAATGATGCTACCGAAATTCATATTTTTTCTGGCTTTCATTTTTTTAAGTTTCTCCTTTATCTTGGCTATAAACCTGATTTCGATTTTAAAATGAAATATAAGAGATATTGTTAGTTAGCTGTCAAATAGCTTTTGAAAACATTCTATATTGTCGATATTATAGAGAAAGGGAATTTACACTGCTATGATATCGGTAGCTCTTTTAAAATTATTACATTCACAAACTACAAAAATATACACACAAAGGAGAAACATATGCGTTATTTTATAACTATCATCAGAGGGTTTTAGTTTGGGACTGTTGACACATGTTCACTCTTTACGTCATGATTCTGACTAAATTGTCAGCATTACACGAGTTCCCACCACAAATAGCTCTGTTCTTAGTGCGCATTCTCGTTTGTAATATTGTCTTTTTTTAAAGGGAAAGAAGGCGATAGCTTTGGGTAGAGTCTCAACTCCGGAATAGAAAGATAGCGCCATTCCACCTCAGGTCTGACGTGTGTTTCGGCCTTGCACAGATCAAATCTATTTACGTAACTTTGTGATTTTAGTTTAGCTATAATAACGTCTCCTTACCGAAGCAACACGAGGGCTACTTTGGGACGTGCCTCGTAATTTTGATCCTCTGTCTGATGATGAGGAAGACACCTGAACTAGCTCTCCCTCTCCAAGCTTCCACACGACACCAGCGAGAGGACGTTTGTTATGATCTAGCTTTCAACTGACCCAATATACGACATATCTTCAGTGGAATCGAAACTTAGGTTCCGAGGCCGACACCTTACCACTAGGCCACCGCGGCCTCACGTTATTTTATGAGACGTGGAACTTTGGAGGATGGGATGCTACCAAAGGTGTCGTTCTGATAATTTCATTACTGTTCAAAATAGCGAGTTCCATCTCATTATACTTTTCGTGTAGCCTTAAAACCGGACTTTAATCTGGCAAATCAAATCATTAATTCTTTCTAAGGAGAAATATTGAACTTAGATTTTTTTTTTTCTAAAAACTCAAATTTAAGAACCAAACGTCGTCATAAGTTTTCTTTATAAACTTTGACTAAAAATAATTACTTTTTATATCATTAAAAGATTTAATATTCAGAGTATGAAACTATAATCAATAAAGAGATTTGCAAAATGAAGCCGAATGAAAACAATATATTTTCATAATGTGTCGTCAGTATTGCAAAAATGATTTTCAAATTTTGCAATCATTAAGATTAATGTTTTCGCGTATAACACACATTCTTCTCTAAAATTTATAGTGATAAAGCTTCATTCTACAATGTTTTACTTGTATCTTTAGTTTATGTATCATAGTTTTCAAATTTTTAAGCTGTCACTTCTCTTTCCATTGATTATAACTTTCATGTTGAATGTTGGTTTCTACATCAAGGGCCTCAATACTCTTATTCATAATTAAATGTCTAATTCCACCAGGAGTAGTAAGTCTAATAAGGCCTAGTAAGTCACCAATAAAGTTTTTAGGCGCTTATTCACAATTTTAAATTTAAAACCATTTCGAAAAAAGTATCGTTTCGGTAATTTAAATTTAAATCGATTAGAAGAAAAGAATTGAAGGGTAATACGTATTCGAATACCGCGAATTATTTTCGGGACTTTTTCTGAAAAGACAAAGAAGAAGGAAATTTGACTGTAAGAAAATTTCAAAGAGCAATATTAATTTAATTTATTAAGCTTTTACAGATTTCTTCTTCCTCTTTGAATCGGTTCAACTCATCTCCTCGATTCAACCTGTAGAAAAATATGCCATTGTGGAATTTAAGCACAATCAAGACTATTGGCATTTATAATTTCTCTTTAAAGACGACATAATTTATATGCGAAAATAAAAAATGAAATTGTTGAAATATATATTAATCTAGTCTTCGACTTAGTCATAATTAAGGTTCAAAAGGGAGATATAGAGGCTTAAGTACTCTTTTCTATAAATAAATACTCCTCATCGACAGTTAAAACCAAAACTTTCCATGTATGATGAACTTTTTGATATAAATGGAGGTTTCTTTAAATTACCTTTAAGGGGACATACGAGTGTTAAACCTCGAAATTTTTCGATTTTATGAAAAAGATACATATTATTTCCCTTTCTTTTCTGAACAATTTAAAACAATCCGCGTTAAAAAATTCCCATAATTATGAAAGTTATGAAGGAAAATGTATCAGCTTTTCAGCGTAAACATTGAATAAATGGCCATATCTTTAAAGTGCTATATCTCAAAATGTGTTTCTTTATATTGCGCGCACGATATCACAAGAACTATTGAATATTTTTGCATAAAATTTTTACCGTATATGTATTTTGTTATGTTCTACAAACTAAATCACATTTTTGTATATATTTCTCCAAAGAAGTTTTTTTTTTGGTGTGGGTAGAAAAGTTGAACTATTTTTAACATTTTTATTTTAAATTGGCATATAAGATAGAAATTAAATTTAAATGTTAATAAATTGAGATTCAGTTTCTTAAACAGACTGTTTGGATTACTTAGATACCCAAAATATTGTGTTTAGATAAATATTTTATCCGTAATCATGCGCGCAAGGTGACTATCTCATTTTTTCTCCAAAAATTATATCCATATTTATCAATATCTGAAATAAATACATAACAATATGAAGGTTTGAAAATGAGTGTACTGTAAGAGAAAGAACAGATTTTTTTCTAGAAAGAAAAAGTGAGTTTGTGAATTGCATCGTTTCAGAGATATAATGTATCGAATTTGACAGTTTTCCATCATTTTTTCGAGGTTTAAGAGTCGTAATATATTTATCCTTTATAATCGTCCTTAATTTATTGCATTTCTATAAATAAATACATTTCTAATACATATCTTGCCGTTTCCAATTTTCTAGTATCGTTCTTTCAAATCAAAATATCTTATTTAACATTATCGATTCGATTCTACTTACATTATGCGATTCCATTTTTCTCTCGTTTTCGAGCAGTTTTCAAAAACTGTTATTAGGAAGATCAATCGAAATTATTCTAAATCACATGAAATTACTTTATTTAAAAATCGGTGCTTATATTTAAATTGTCGTTTTTCTTCATGCAAAAGTAAACCAATACGTTTCATACCTCTGCTGACGTATGTGAAAATTCTATTTTGCTCTCACACATAAGTTGCTTAAACTTTTGCACAATAGTTTGTTTGCTTTAACTTTTATAAGTCTCCAAAAAGTTCTAGCTCTTGACTTATACTCGATATTACTTCAACTTATGATTCCTGGTGTATGTTCGTGGACTTCAGTTAAATGACCGCACTATAACCTCTAATAATTGAGGAAAATTAGTCTAAATTAGAGTATTTGTTGAAATACATTATTAGAGCAGTATTAGCTGTAATTCACTTTTTGAAATAGTGCATTTAAATGTTTTGAGAAAAACTATAAAATTGGTGTACATTAAACTTTTTCAGTTATCTCTTTCGTTTACAATTCAGGATTATGTCATTATCATTACCCATTAATGAATATGCAAAGAACCAGAGAATCCACCGAACTTCCTCTGCTTGGACCATCGTTCAATTTATTATATTGAGGTGACCAATCGTCCTCGTTTTGTCTGTCCTCCCTCGAAAAGTATGCAATAAATAATGTTACAAATGTTTTTATTATGCCTTTATCATATTATATATCATTGTGTATTCTGTATTATTGTTGCAATGAATAAAATGTTTCTTTTATTTACGATATTTTTTCTTTAATTTATTTGTGTTCTCTTTTTTATTGGAAAAAGTTGGTTTCTCAAAATTGTGTCAATGCACATGACATCATAATCATGTGCATTGACACTAACATCTAACTGCACAGTGTATTACGGATTTCCTCATGCAAGATACGCAATGAATTCCAAGATAAAATTGTCACGGCACATTTCACTTGAGCTTGAACTGAATTAGTTTATCTGCATTTATTTAACGAATTATAAATTCTGCTTAGAACGTACATTATAAGGTAACCTTGTTTTCCGAATTTCTATATCTCTATAGAAGGTATGCATACATAAAACGGAATTCCGTGTATCATAAGCATGCGGAATCTATAGAAGATATAAGAAGAAATATATATCTTCTATATATTATATATCTTATTTTCTAACTTTATTCTATTCTGACTTTTTAAACATAGTAGAGGGCTTACAACCAAATTACGGCAGCTAAATGTAGGTCGGGCATTCACCTTTATTAATTTGTGGTCCGATCATAAGAGACATTAATAAAAAAATTAATCTTTTAGATAAACAGAGAATTCCACAAAAATTACACTTTTCTGAGAATGTTTTATCAATTTAAAAAAACTCATCTTAAAATTATGAGCAATTAAAAAAATTAAATATTACAAAAACTAAGAAAATTCTTCAGTTTTATTTACAAGAAAAAGTTCAATATACCAAAACTTATAACAGAATAAATTTTTATATAAGTAAAAAATCATGCAACATTATTTGAGAAAAATTCTGTGTATTTCCTCTTGTAATAAAAGAAAGCTATCACTTAAATTACAGTTGGTTCGTTTAATAAAATGTCGCAATTTTTGAGGCAATAAGGCAAGCGAGTGTTTGGCATATTTGTCTCCTAACAGCTCAAAACAACTTAATAAAAATTAATCATTATTTTTAAATTAATACTTTACAATTAATTATTTTGTAACTGATTAGAAGCGTTTGTTTATGTTAATTAACAATTAAATGTGGTCGTATATATAGAACTATTGTATCCACATGGTAAGAAATTAGCAATACCCAGGATGAACGAGATGATAATAATTAATTATTGATATTTGCTTCTTAAAAACTTACATGCAATAGTATTGCATGCAATTGATAGAAATAAATGTCCTGAGAACAAAAATTAAGTAGACCATTCATAGAAAATTCTTTCTTCAATCTATGTATCAACTAAGAGTGCTAGACATAAATAACCTGTTGTCTTAAATCATTTACAGAATTGTTGAGAAAAACAGAGTGCTTCGTACATTTCCAGATCTAATCGGAACCTGATGGTCGTCCCCATCTTCGTCGAAAAAATGCCACGCAATCGATGTCAATAATGCCCCTCATGTCTCACACGGCGGATGACTATTCATTAGAAGGAATTTCGGGTTCCAGTAGAGAACTTTCCATACCTCAAATTATAATGGCAGCAATTCAACCAAAAATGCTTAGAATGGGGAAAAGCATCACCATCAGCCACAATTGAATCTTGGCTAGTGGCTTTTGTTCTGGCTGGATTCTGGTTTATGATTGAATATTTATAGATAAAATGTATCATTCTCATTGACAATGGGGAAATCTTTTATTTTCGAGCCATGTGCACAAATGGAAATGGAAATCTAAATGTCAATTCTAAAGTTTCTGACGTATAATTATTTTATTTTCTTTCGATGATTGTAGTCTATATTTCAACATTTTTGTTTATACTATTCAAGACTGTGCACAATATATTTTTATATAAGTGAACTGAAACCAAACGGGCTGATTGGATATATTGTTACTTATGTTTACAGAATATGCAGTCGACCTGAACTAATATGATTAATGATTATTTTCTGGTAAGCAAATGTTATTCTTTTATTCCATTTTGCGTTCAAAAAATAAATATGTAAATCCCACATGATTTAACCGAAGATCCCTACGGCATCGGGCTTAGAACATGGAGGCTAACATAATGCATTTTCTTTTTCGTAAGTTAAATACCCTATTTTATACTTCTCGAAAGAAGACAACAGACTTATAAATGTGTTAATAAAAAATGTTAATAATTAAATATAATTGGGGGATCAAAATGTTAATAATTAAAATATGTTGGGGGTGCTAATATTAAGGGCATTAAATATATTGAATGGGGTAGCTAGATATTTATAAAAAATTGGAGCAAGGTAGAAGCCCAGAAATAAAATTTAAATCATAATATATATCGAACAATTAATTAATTCTGGGTACTCAATCATAAACACAATAATAAGCATTTCAAGCTATATTGAAATAATTCACCTACCTTTACTGACCTGAAAACCCTAGCTACTTAATTAAAAGTTAATTTGAATATAGTGGTAGTACAATACAAATCAGAGAAATTACAACAGAATCAAAATCTGCTATTTTAAATCTTTTATTTTAGAATAGTTTAAATTAAATTACTTTAACACTGCCACAAGGTACAATATACAAGAGGATGCACATTTTTAGAAAATGTAATAACCAAATTAAAATATGTAGCTACACATAATACAGCACCTGCAGGCTCAAAAAAAAATATATGCTAATAAGGATATTAGGTAGAAACCACAAATTAGAAACATCTTGATTCTGCAGAAATGTCGGTACATTTAAGAGCACATCACAGTCTTTGTTTCTGCTTGTAATAAAAAAAAAACTAACCAAAGCACACGTTGTAAGAAAATTTGGAGAATTTGTAATATCAAAAATTACGTTTTCGTTCTTGAGGTAAAACAGTCGCATTATTGGTATAATAACAAGTTTCCTTGCACATTTTCATCAACACACAGTTAACGATTTGCAGAGCAGGCTATTAAATTATTGCACCCCGATCATCTTTGTAGGGCTTTATAATCAGAGCATCCATCATGATTTTCTTTTATCGGACATTTTAGCACCAAAGTGTCAGCAATTTTCATCTGAATAAAGAAAAGATGAAAAGAAAACTTTTTCCTTCGATGACACCATTCACTGCATGAAGGTTTTAAATTCGCAGAATCCAGAAGATTTCAAATTAGAGAATCAAATCTTCTATCATCACACGAAAAATCTTGTTGAAGAATATAAACACTTGCATCATTTTGCTCCAACGGAAAATAATGATATATATAAAAAGTTCTGACTCTCTGAAGGTGTCCCCAGAAGCCTAAAAAAAGGCCCTGGGACCTGCAGCTGCCAATACCTCACTCGTTCAGAGAAGCACAAAAAGAAAGATCCAATCGTAACGGAAAACGATTCCAGTAACAAACGCCAAAAGCCTGATAACACTTAACCTACGCGCCAAGATGGCGAAGAAATAATCCGAAAAATTTGAATTTAAAAATTAATAAAGTTGAAACCTTAATGGAAACAACAACAAAATTAAGACAAATAATAATTAAATCGAAAACAAAGTAATATTAAGTAAAATTTAGAAATTAAATGAAACGCTAAAATTAACGTTTGAATTTCAAAATTATCCAAAGTTGATACAAGAAAGAAAGAAACTTTATGGCGAAGAATTAAAATTACTGACAAAGCTGAAAAATGATGTTGATGCAAATTTGCAATCTAACATCTCCCCCCCCCCCCAACGGAAAAAAATTTTGCTGCAAATTGACTGGAAGCATTTCCTGAAAACAGTTTCAAAATTTACTCTATTAACACATAGAGCATTATACACATAAATTTAAAAAATATGCTATAATTATATACATATTTACATTCTGCTTCTATTGTCTCCACCTCTCCTCCAAGAAACTACAACAAAAACTTCAAAACACATCATAATACCATGTAAAAAATTATCATACAATTTCATCCACACATAAATATTTTTTCAAATTTATTCATTTATTTCTTCATTTCTTAAAAATATTTCGAGCATTCAAAACAATAGGAAAATAAATATGTCTTGATACAGAATTGAAACTCCCTGAAATAAAAGTCAATCAGTTGTGATGTATATAGCTTCAAAAAAGGCTGCAAATTCATGCAGTATATTTTATATGCTATAAAATTTCTTACACCACCCCTATTAAGACCTATATCCTATTCATACATTTTCAGGACCAGCCTGACAAAATGAGTAAAGTCATATAAAATGGAAGACATCACCATCATATACAGAATATCAATCTTGACACAGAAATAAAAATAGTAAGAAACATCTGTAAAGCTATATAATACATCCATTTTTTTTTTATGTGTCGACACTTTTATGATTGGCATTTATCAATACAAAAGAAGTAAATAAAATTCTATATCACATTAAATTGAAAAAATTATAGACATAAATGTTATTTTTAAAGAATTTTTCTCTTTTTCAAACAATTCTTAATTCTTAAGGTTTGGCCTAGGCTGCTCTTGTTTAAAAATTTTGCTTACATTAAGTTTCATTGTTTTGTTGTCCTTAAGACTCAGACATAATTATTATTTCTTAAAATCTTTATAATTCAAAAGGTCCTTTATATTTCTCCTGAACACATGTGGATGAGAAAAAATTCTTAAATACCTTGTCGCCCAAATTAAATTTGGCACTTATTACCTTGATGTGCGGAGCATTTTTTAAATATTGTTCCTCATTTGTAAACTCATTTCTTGGAACACATATTATTTCTGATATTTTCATGATATTTTGATTCATTTTCAACAGTAATAGGTTCAAAAAAAGCTATCTAAAGGTAGATTTTGCTTTCTGCAAAAAATATTTGCTGGAGCAAATTTTGTTACAGAATGAATTGAATTGTTGTAGTATACTTGAAAAAATAAAAGTTTCTCTTGACCATTGAAAAGTACTCTCACACATTGATGCCAAACTTTCTTTCATTGTTCTGTGAGCTCTCTCAAGTAAAACCATTTGCCATTGGATAGTAAATTGAAGATTTTCTGATGTGAATATTTAACCTGCTAAAATTCCACCATCTCATTCGAGATAAAATTAGTGGCATTGTCAGTGATTAAAATTTTGGAAGACCAAAATTGGCAAAATATTTGTTTAACAACTAATGAGTTCTAGAAGTGATGTTTGTAAAGGATAGGCTTCTAAATATCTACTATAGTGATCAATTATAGTTAAGATAAAATTTTGTTGTCTGTGGACCTAGGAAGTTTACAACAACATCAATAGCAATAACACTACCTGGTGCAAGATTTCTTTTGGGAATCATTTGTGTTTGAGTTAATTTGGCTTTTGGTTTGTTTTCTAGGCATTTTCACAATTCTCACAAAATTTTTTGTATCTAAGTAATATACCTCCTCCAGATACTTATGTCTAATGAATCTAAAAGTTTTCCTAACACCAAATAGTGGAGATGCAGTTTCAATACAAACTTTAATTAGAGATTTAGGAATTACAATTCTATTTACAATTTTCTTTTATTTTTATGTATTTTTATCATTAACAAACCTGAATTAACATCAAGAAAATATTGTTTCATTGTTTGTTTACAGATAAATCATTCATAATTTTGCTTAAAATTGCATCTTGTTTTGTTCAATTGAAATGTTTTGCATGGAAAGTTTATCATTAGGTTGAAAAGAGTGATGTTGTTACATTTAAAGATTTCTTCCAAAACTCTGGATAGAAAATCAGCGGATTTAAACTACCAGGTATATGAGTGTGGGAGTGAATGAGAAAGTACCAAATACAATAACCAATCCAGCAACTATTTCTGGTTTTTTTGTCTAAGACTTTGATATTCAGTTAATGGTTAGCATCAGTTAAGAGTCTCAAAATTTTCCCCCCAATAATTGATCATGAAAATGTTTGACGAACATAAATAGCAAGCAATCTCTTCGTATCGAAGGATATTTACATTCTATGGTGTTAATTTTCTAGAAAAAATTCTAAAGGATAGTAAACATTGTCTTTCTTTTGCAATAATATACCACAAATAGCAATTTTACTAGCATCAGTAATTAATGAAATAGGCAAATTTGGATCAAAGTTTAACGTATGTTTGAGAATGATTTCCTAGCACAGTGTTTAAACATTTTCACATTCAACTGACAAACAAATGGAGTGTTTTCTTAGTTAACTTACCAACGTTCAACAATGCCTGCATAATCATAAACTAAACTCTCTAAAATATTTAGCATACCCAAAACATTTGTACCTGCTTTAAATTTTTGGCCTAGGAAAATTGTAACTTTTTACATTCTGTTCTGATGGAGAAAAACCATTAGCATTTAAATCAAAACCAAGATAAGTAATTCTCGATTTGCACAATTGCAATTTCATGGATCCAAAGTAGATTAAATTTTGTGAGTCTATCAATACTGTTTGCAAAGTTACTTTAAGTTCCATAGGGAATCTGCTGCAATAATAATGTCATCAAGAAAAAAATTGCACATTTTTACCTGTGATACCATTTAAACATTTTGAAATTATGTGTGAAAATATGATGTACTGTTTTTTGAGCCAAAAGGAAGTCTGGTCGGTTGAAAATTACCTATTTCTGTACAGAATGCAAGTTTTCGCTTATCCTCATCCCTCAATTTTATTTGGAAGAAAGCTGAGTTCAAATCAAACACAATAAATTTTCTCCACTGCAATGTTTTAATGATTTCGAAATTTTTGGAAGACAAATTTGTTTCAGTTATGCTATAAGAAGTTCTATAATCTACAATCCATTCTGAATTTAGGTTCAGAATTACTGTCACTAGGATTTTGTTTTTCTTAATGAAAATTACAGGAAAACAATAACTCGAAGAAGATGGTTCAATGATACCTGCCTCTAAAGATTGTTAATTTCTTGCTGACATATTTTTTAGCAAAGAGAGGAATAGAATAAGGTTTTGTTTGTAGCGGAAAAATGTAGAGAAAATTCTGGACTGATTACTGCTGAAGTTTCTCACAAGAGTTTTGTATGATTTTGAAAATATCTCATAATTTTTGAGAAGTAAATCTTGCATGTCTTTTTTGTCTTTATCATTAAGATGACTAAGTTTAAAATAGATTTGAGTAACTCGTCTCGCGCATTTTATGAATTTCTTACTTTAAGTTTAGTTAATTTGATAAATTTCAGATTAGAAGGAGACATGATGATTAACATCAAATGTTGACAATTTGTCCATAATTGTATTCTTTCTAACACATGAATGACTTTATTTGTGTTATTTTCCAATTATGGTGTGAAAAAGATTAGCATTAATGAGGAAATTCATTTAGAGATTCATTCATTGCAAACCTAGTTTATTTTTCTTTGGAATAAAAAATTAGATCTTTCGTTTTGCAATAGTTTTTTAGGAACTTTTAAATTTATAATTTCATGCTTGAAAAGGCTGAACTGTAATATTATTGGCTATTTTCGACGTTAAGCGCATGAAAAGTTTCCTCCTGACATTACCTTTCACCAAAATTGTTGTTAATTTGCTCAAAACCTTTCTTTTTTGTTTTTGTCACTTCTAGATAGTGCAATTCAGTAGTTTCTCTGCAAACATTGGTGGAGGAATTTTCCTCAAAATCAAATTTTTGATTACCAATAGAAGTTGTTTGTTCGTGTCTATGACAACTCTTATTTCTTTGTAAGAAATTCATGTAACAAGAATAGCATGATACTGGAGCATTCCAAGAGTTTAACGGACAAAAAATTGATTCGAAAACCATTTTTTTTTCAATTTTGAATTTTAAATTAATTGTTGGAGACATTATGGAACAATTTGTTATCTATTGTTTTAATTCTGACCATTCTTGATAGTACCAACTTTAGTTTTGTTTTGATTTGATCACAATGTGGCTGAATTAAAATTACATTTGGCAATTCCTGAATCAATAAGACATTTTAACTGGAATACCACAAATTTTATATATACAATTGGAAGTGTGTGCTATTGTTAAGTCATGACATTAATTTTGTTTTCTGAATTATCTAAAAACTTTTTCTTTATTTTTGATTTGGCTGTTTAATCTGAATTTTTATTTTTTTGATTTTTTTTAGTTTGAGGAATTTTGATGCTTTTTGATTACATTTTTTATCTAGATTTCTCACATCCATCATGCCTTTCTAACACTTTGATTACTCTGTTTTTCTTAGTTACATGAGAGACACTTTTTGTTGTTTTCGAAATATACTTGTTTTTATAGATTCCTGCCAAAGAGAATTCTTTTTTTTGTGGTTTGCAGAATCTTCATAGAAGTTTAAATTGTTTCTGAAACCTCTAATGAAACAGATCTAAAATTACCTCTGAAACCTCTTCAGAATTACTCTTGAGTTGCACGAGAGCAAGATGGATGAAAGTATTTCACGAAAATTCTGTTGTAGTTTGGCCTAACATACCTCTTCTCCTGTAGTAATTTGCCACTGGTATAATGAAAACAATTATTGGCTTTGTGGTTTTAACGCCATCAAATTTGACATGGAGATTGTTGGTTTACGATGTATTAGAGTTGGTTGCTGGTGCTTCTGTCAAATATTCACACATAAATTTTGGGAAGATTATAGCATTTACTTTTTTTCAGATAGTTCTAAAATTTGTTTATTCTACTCACAATTGTTTGTGATAAAATCTGGTTTATACTAATCTGTAACATTTATTTCTTGCACCATCATCACTCAAAGATTTGTCAATGTTTTTTGACTATTGCTACAGCAGATTTGAAATTTTTGGGACCCAATTTTAACTTCTACCCTAATATCTGGTCTTAATGCTTCAATAAATTTTGACTTTAATTTTTCTTTTAAGCTTTACAATATTCTCTTCCTCAATTGTTATTTGGATTAGAGAATTTGACATGTGGTGATTCACTGCTTCTGCCAAATCTGAATAGATGTTACTGCTTTTTTGTTTTAAATTGTTAAATTGCCTTTGAGCTTCCAAAATTTGGTTTTGCAAAATTTTTCTTCAAGCTTTTACGAAAGAATCAAAAATGATCAATTCTTCTAATTTTGGATTGCTCACTAAAATTTTTAATGCTTCATCTTTTAAATTTGTTTTAGAACTAGGAATTTTTTAGCCCCTCATTGTCAATTCGCTATCTCAATAAACTGTTTTATAAAAAAATCAAAGCTTTTCATTACCACTTTGAAAGTGAGAGAAGAGATAGACTTTGGGCCATGTACTTAAAATCACTAGTACAAGGAAATATTATATCATATTATAAAATACCCTAATCAATATAAAAATACTGAAATACCATAAAATTGAAATTTATAATCATTTAAAATCATTTTCGACAAAATATTGCAATTTCCCTGAAGGAGACTGGAGCATTGAGCAAAATATAAAATATTTTAATATTCCGACATGTGCATCACTGTTATTTTTTAATTGGTTAGTAAATTTAAATTTAATAAATAACCCATATCAACCTTAAATTCTTATATTACAATTTTGCTTTTGAACACGGCACCAAATGTTAATACTTGAATTAATTGGGGGATCAAAATGTTAATAATTAAAATATGTTGGGGAGTGTAATATTAAGGGCATTAAATATATTGAATGGGGTAGCTAGGATATTTATAAAAAATGAAGCAGGTAGAAGCCAGAAATAAAATTTAAATCATAATATATATCGAACAATTAATTAATTTTGGGTACTCAATCATAAACAAATAATAAGCATTTCAAGCATACTTGAAAAATTCACTACCTTTACTGACTCCGAAAAGCTAGCTACTTAATTAAAAGTTAATTTGAATATAGTGGTAGTACAATACTAGTTGTAAAAACAAATCAGAGAAATTACAAAATGTTCAAAATCTATGATCTAAATCTTTTTATTTTTAGAATAGTTTAAATTAAATTACTTTAACTCGTCATAAGCAGTTACACATATATATAGATGATGCACATTTTTAGAAAATGAACTAAATTAAAAAATATAGCATGACATATACAACGCACTGCAGGCTCCAAAAAAATATATACTAATAAGGATATTTAGTAGAAACCACAAATTTAAGAAACATCTTGATTCTGCAGAAATGGTACATTTACAGACAATGCACTCTGTTTCTGTTGTAATAAAAAAAAACTAACCAAAGCACACGTTGTAAGAAAAATTTGGAGAATTTGTAATATCAAAAATACTGTTTTCCTCTTGAGTAAACAGTCGCATTATTGGTATACTAAAAGTTTCCTGCACATTTTCACAACACAGTTAACTAAATTTTTGCGAGCAGTATTGAAGAATTATTGCACCCCATCTTTAGTCAGGGCTTGAAATAATCAGAGCACTCTAGCTACTGATTTTCTTTTATCGGACATTTGCACCAAAGCTGCTGTCACAATTTCATCTGAATAAAGAAAGATGAAAAAGAAAAACTTTTTCCCTTCGATGACACCATTCACTGCATGAAGGTTTAAATTCGCAGAATCCAGAAGATTTCAAATTAGCAGAATCAAATCTACATCATCACACGAAAAATCTTGTTGAAGAATCAACACTTGCATCATTTTGCTCCAACGGAAAAATAATGATATATAAAAATGGTTGACTCTCTGAAGGTTTAAGTCCCAGAGCCTAAAAAAAGGCCCTGGGACCTGCAGCTGCCAATACCTCACCGTTCAGAGAAGCACACAAAAGAAAGATCCAATCGTAACGGAAACGATTCCAGTAACAAACGCCAAAAGCCTGATAACACTAAAACTTACGCGCCAAGATGGCGAAAGAAATAACCTGGAAAATTAATTTAAAATTAATAAAGTTGAAACCTAATGGAAACAACAACAAAAAATTAACAAAATAATTAAATCATATGGAAAGTAATTATAAAATTTAGAAATTAAATGAAACGGCTAAATTAACGTTTGAATTTCAAAATTATCCAAAGTTGCCACAAGAAAAGAAAGAAACTTAGTATAAGAATTAAAAATTACTGACAGCCGAAAATGATGTTGATGCAATATTTGCAATCTAACAAAATGATATTAACTAGCATTTGCATCTTGCCTAAAATGTAAATTATTTTAAAAAACATAAATCTATTTAAGAAGCAATAATATTGATATGCTTTTAAAATTAAGATATATTTAATTTTTTATACCTTGTAGAAAATTCGCGAATTATTTAAATAAAGTAAAATTAATTTGAAATAATGCAATAAGAGAAATGAGTGAATTTAAAGCCATAAAGATCACATAAAAGCAAGGAAGAAACGAAAGAAAACTTTTTCATGAAACAATGGTTGTTTGGATAATTATGTTGGCCTTGGGATATTCAACTTGAGATAAACGGCATTTATTAGCAATAGTGTCACTGTCTTATTTTCACTTTCTGAAGCAGACAAGGAAGGGAGGTTTACATTTACTGTTTTATGTTCCGAAAGAGGTTAAACAAGATCAGAAATTATTAATCAGAATTTTACCAGTGTATTTATATTGTGAGAATACTGATATCAAGAACTTTGAAAAGATGTATAAAATTCATCATGTTCAGCAATTTGAATTTATATTTTTATAGTTTTGTTTATTTTTTATTTGGTATTACGTAAGATGTGATGGATTTACATAATCCTTCACTATTTAAAAAATTATAAGTAATTCTTCTTTAATATTTCAACATGTAGGTAGATACTATGCACATATATGCAAATTTTTAGAAAAGTAATGAAACATTTCAATAAAAGAATCAAAAATAGTACCCGCCAAGACTGCTGCAAAGTTTGTTTTGTGCAGATTTAATCTAATGTCTAAATTTGAACTTTAACAAACATGAATTAAATTAAGGTAAGTTAAACAGTTTTTAGTCCTCCACATATGGAAAGAATTTAACACTGTGCAGTTGTAAAAACTATAAAGAATAATGTTTAAAATGAACCTGCTGTGGCTGTTTATTTTGGTTTCTTTCTTCAACAATGAAATAGATATGTGCAGTATCACGAAAATAATCCTAAATAACTGAACCTTTCTTATTAAACTGCATAACTCAATTGCTTTTTCATCTTTTGTTTCTATATTACTTGAATATTTTCTCGTGATTATGCTTATATACTCCTTAAATTTAGAGAGTTACTGATCGCCTGTGCTTAGTTTTAATAGAAAAAATTATTCTTATAAATCTGCATCCGAACAATTAGTTTTTTTTCTTGGAGTGTTTACAGTTAAAAAAATTAAAATTTAACACTTAAAATCAACTGCATTTTTCGAAAGATTTTAGTTTCTCTTTGCTAATTTCGTTCTTAAGAATTTTCATAAATGTTTGAATCATTTTAATATCATTTTCGCGATACTTTTCAAGTCATGTCAATAAATTTACCTTGCATGTTGATAATTTCATGTCTTACCAATATGTCAACAGTTTTGGTTTCATCTTTGATGTGATATAAATTATGACCCAAAAGAGATATTTCTCATTCATTTTAATATCAAACTGAAACTGCCATGTAGTTGATTTTTCTGAGCTGATTTTCATGAAGATCTGTTCAAGCGTCGAAAACGTCAATTTTCTCTTTTTCATATTTCAACTGCTTCCTTTGTTGTGCTATGAAGTTTACTCAGCTCTTTCTATGGTACATGAGAATATGAAGGATTACCGTTTGAGACCAAGTCAAGAAAAATATTTTGAATAATTATAGGGATGATGGTGAAATATTTAGCTGTGAGCTTCAAAAGCAGCTAAGGTACATTTTTGACATACCAGATTTTGCTTCTGAAGAAAGATTCTCTCTCTGAAATTCTTGGAAAATATACAAAAATCATCTCTTAGCTCATTTAGAAACTGATTGAGTAGAATGGAAATTTTTAATTTATCCCTTTGAGGGTTAAATGATTTTTTCAGGTACTGAATAGAGTATAACAGCTTAATTTCTTAAAAACATGCTATGATGAAAACCTAAGAAACGACTTAAGCCTAGAAATCTTAAATTTTCCTTTCAAATCAAAATTCATGTAAAGATTTTTCTCAAATCAATTTACATTAACTAGAATAATAAAATGTTTTAGTATCTGTCTATGTACAGAAAAAGTTATAAGTATAGCTACATTTGGGGAAAAATTTGCACTTGATTTTGAAAACGAGTTTTAAACTAATTTTTTATAATTTCTTAAAAGAAAATTTTCTCCCTCTCAAACATGCAAAATTGCAAATTTTTGTTGAAATAGTTATGTGAATATTCTTGACTTTCTTCTTTCCTACTTCAATGTATTTTGAGTTTATTTAGAGCATTTATTTAGAGTAAAGATGAAGTGTTAAATCATCAGGAGTCGCTGATAAATGTTAACCTTCCGACGAGTGTCAATTTTTCATTTGTTTCTCTTTACCAAGAATAGGAGTATTTTAATCAGAGGCATTCCTTTGCGTCATCTTGATTTACTCTTCGTTCATTCTCTCCATTCCTTGAAACGAAGGTCATCTGTATAGTAGCATCCTTCGCAAAATGAGAAACTGCTGACGTCCGTTTGTCGGATGTCTCTTAAGAATGATTTCGTTCCAGAATAAAGAAAACAAAGTATGAAGAGTTCCTTGATGATCGAATGAGAGTCCATTCACCCTTTCACTTGAAAAAAGCAAAAAGAAAATACGTGGAGTTTTGCTTGGTTTTTTTCTGTTGAAAGTCTCATTAAATCTAATTTTCATCTAATTTCATCTTTAATTCAGTATATCATTAATTCATTTTATCTTTAAATCTAATTTCATCTAATTAAAAATGTCATTTTTGATTTACCTCCTTAGTAAGTGAACAACAAGGTATACAATAAATGCTAAGTTTCAATCAGAGTATTCTTAAATTAAAAGTATAAAACAGTCTTGAATATTTCGAAGAAAAGTCTTGACATTATGTCGACGTAATACAGTTTAAATTTAGTTTCACAGTCGTTTTATTCTGATTTTCCATTCAATATTTTGTTCTTATACTTTCATAGAAGTATAGCAACTTTTTGTTACTAACGCCTGCCTTACTATTACTTCACGAGATGCATCATCCATGAAGATAAAAAAATAAAATATTTATTTTGAAAACTGAATGCAATTAAGTTTATTTGATAAAGAAATTCAGTTTTAGTGGGAAAATTCACAAATTAAAGTTTTCAAATCAGCGGTTTGTTGGTTTCAAATGCCTTAAAGGTGGTTTCAATCGCTTTAGTTCAGCTCTGTTTAGTTAGATAAATGCTCCGTTTTCTAAGACGCAAGAAGACTTTTCTGAAAAGACACCATAATTTTGAGCTATGGTCAGGTGACGATAACGATACCTAACACACTCCGGTCTCCACGTCAAAGTGAAAAGGTTTGTCTCAAGATAGTTAATTTAATGTATCGTATACACGACACATCTTTAATGGGATCGGATCAGGAATTTGCGATCCTCTGGCCCCAAAGCCGAAACTATACATCCAAGACATCAGATCTCCTTCCGATCTGCCAGGGCTGAGAAAAATGGAAGCCATTTAGAAGACCGCATGCTTTTGTATGCTCACTAAATGCTTGTATGTGGAATTCATACCTAAACAAAAAAAAATTTCTTTAGAATGAAGCTAACTATGAGGATATTTCCCTTATTTCCTTCTCTTATTATAATTCTCTGAAGCATTTTCTTTTGATGTCCTCTAAACAAGATCTTTGTCTTTGGTACAAATGTGACTTTAACGCAAGTCCGGGTGGGTGGAGCCTGTGATATTCGTAACGAATAAAAAACAAACATATATTTGTAGAATTATTAAAATATTTAAAGAAAGAAATTAATTAGATTAAAAACTCGTTTGGTCATAAAAGAAATTAATTTAAAAATATCGATTGGCTGAAAAAGAAATTAATTAAAAATATCGTTTGGCATTCATTCTTTTCTAAAGGTTATAAAAATAGTTTGGCAACGATGTATTGTCTTTTGCTATTGTTGATTAGCAATGGAAAAGAATAATGAATTGAAGTTGGAATTCGATGTAAGAGTGATGTAATGTTTGTGATGTAAGTGTATGTGTTTGTTTTACATGTTTGTGCTGTGGTAGGCGTCCAATAAATATATTATTTTTGATAAAGAAGGCTCCACGATTCTTCGTACTATGCTGAAATTCATCACAGTCTTTCAATGGAGATTCTACCGAGATATTTTGGTTATGAGGAGTGCATTTTACGAAATCCATAATGCTTGTCTCCTTTGCCCAATAGAGATGCTGTAGTTTTGTAAAAAAATTTCGATGTCACTGATGATTAAAGATCTTAATGTGTTGTATTCATCTCTTGATGAAGTTCCTGTGGCTGTTTTCCGGAATTAGTTCTTCAGGAGATAATTTGGAATCTGGAGTGCATCACGAATTCGATAATACTGGTCTACTTTGCCAATAGAAGAAATATAGAAGTAGGGGCTCTACCTCCTGCTCGCTAAAGCTTGCCAACCCCCAGGAGGATTGCATTACAATCCTCCCAGGTTTGCTACGCAAACCTTTCTCGCTTCGCTCGATACAATAAAGACACTGCGTGTCCTAGCAAAAATATTGTAAAATCTTTATATGTATATATGAATCAGCTTTATTTTGCTTCTGATGCTTTAATTTAAATCAGTACAGAATAAAATATTTTAACCCCAAAAAGATATTTTGTTCAAATAAAACTAATTAATCAAATAAAACTAGAAAATTATGAAAGTGATAAACAAATGAATAAGAGTTGCAAAATTAAAACAAATATAATTATTCTAAAAACTAACTCTAAAAACAAATTATATTTAATATTATTAAAACAAATATACATTATTCTAAAAACTAACTCTAAAAACAAATTATATTTAATATTATTAAAACAAATATACATTATTCTAAAAACTAACTCTAAAAACAAATTATATTTAATATTAATAAAGAGATTGTGGTCTTGCATCTTATCACTATGAAGACAGTATTATGAATAAATAAAAGTCGTAAGCTGATTTCCTTTTAATGCTTTCACCTTAATCAAGAAGGAATAAAATTTTTTGGCCCTGAAAAGGACGGTTTTTTATATAGTGAAAGCATCAGGAAGTCAAATTCAACAGGCATTGATATAGCAGAGAATTATCTTAAACATTCTTTTAAAAAATGATTTAACTCTATTCCACGATATGTGTTTATACACATACATGAAATTATGAATATATGCATTGAAAATACAATATATTGCCCTTCTGAACACTACAAAAAATGTCATTCCTGTATATACAAAACATTGCACTTCTGAACATTACAAAAAATTTCATTCCTGGATATAAAAAACACGATTTGAAAAGTTTCCATTATTATTCACTGTAAAAGTCAGAACATCCTTGCATAAGACACTTAATAAATGAACAAATTTGCACTACATCATTACACTGAAAAAAGAATTCTCTTAAACAATTTATACGCATTTAAAAAAATTAATATTGTTGATGGTCAAAATTTAAATTATATACAAAATATAAGCTACATACATATAAAAGGGTTATATTAATGTTCACGGTATTTCTCTGTAAGCACAATTACATACCTCTTTGGTCGAAGAGATCACTGAAACACTATCAAATGACCTGGCTCTAGACAAACCAACATAAAGTTGGCCATGTGTAAAAACAGTATTAGTTAATACCAAGCAAACTTTATCAGAAGTTTGGCTTTAGAATTTATTAATGGTCATAGAAAATGCCAAACGTACAGGGAATTGTTTTCTTTTAAAACTAAAAGGCATATTATTGTCCGATGGGATGTTTTTTTGAGCTTGACTCAATCATTTCTGCTTCAATAACATTACACTGTAGTTTTGTCACTATTAGCCTTGTTTCACAGCCCATTGCACAGGCCTTTTGAAGGTATCAAATTTTGAAGTAGCGTTATCACTGCACTTTTTTTTATTACTTGCTGTTGGTTTGGCAAGTGAACGGCCAACCTCATGATTACCTACATGAGATTTTTCTGAGAGAGAAAATTCAATGAGTCTCCACATCGCTTCAGGAGCACTTACATATCTACATTACTTACAGTACATATCTGCATTACGAACAGCAAACCTCTAGGAATAATACTGCAACTATGTAAACCTAACACGTTTTGCAGATCTTCTTTCTTCAACATGTTCCAAGTTGGAATTACAACCGCATTCTCCATTCAGAAATAGAAGAGGATAAACCATAGGATCGCTGCACTGTTTAAGTGGTGAAATATTTTTGTTTGTATTAAGTATTAGCAACTGGATAAATGCAAATATCTCGATTTGCGGGGGGCTCTACTTCATCTCCGACAAATATTGCAGCAACCTCTGTCCTTGAAGTAGGTTCATTATACCTGCGCAAGTCGAAATCTGGATATTCCATAGAAACCATTTTAACATTTACAGTTGGATTAGATTGCATCAATTGATGCATCTGCAGATATGATTCCGCAAATGGATTTATGCTTCGTAATAAAGCGTCCAACTTCTCCATTACAGAGTGAAGGCATGCTTGGTTATTCTCCATACGTTTATTCCTTGCTTCACTGGAGTCAGATATGTACAATTATCCATAGCCAGGTCTGTTTCGTTCATTTGAACAGAGAGGAGAAACCATATGATAAATCTGACCATGTATATGGAAACACTATGGGCATGTTCCAAGAAGTGCCTTTATTTCAGCCCCCATAGATGCAAAGGTTAATGCAGCATTATATTCTCGAATATGCTGTCGATAGTTTTTTGCTTCCTGTGAATTGCTACAGAATAATTCTTTGAAAAGATCAGGAGCTTCTGTCAGATTTGGAAGACGAACTTTCCCATCATGACAGCATTTCGTATATTTTTTACTCGAGTTCACTTCGTTTTTCCTATAAAGTTCATCACAAAATTCGCACACCTCAGACATGTTACCATAGCTATGTTCCGGGACATTCACCTCAATTTGAGAATGAACACGATTTGCCTAAGTTGATCAGAACGTTTTTTGACCCGCCTAAGCTTATCGGCTTCATTTCTAGCTGATCTCCTTTGAAGCGTTTCATCAAAACTTTCATTTCAATGTCCGAATGCTGTTCCTCCGTAGATTCCAATAAAGGTCTTACAAAATCATTTGCATGAAGAATTTAACGAAATGTTGAAAACAAATCACTTTCAGCACGTATTTTAATGAATTATCAGTTTCGACCGTTGCCGGTTGTAAACAAACCGTTCGTTACCATCGGCAGAAAAGAAATTCACCCCTTTTTTCGCGCCACGTACTATTTCCGCTTTAGCGTTTTATATATATAGATAGAAATAAAAGAAAATTCCGATTTCGATGATGATTTAAATTTCTTCATGTGTTTTACTCGTTTCTTGTCGAAATTTCGTGTGCCTGTTTGGAGTAAGTTTTTTTCTGGAGGAAGCGATGTCTAAATATTACTGTCTTCCATCACAAGCGCCATTTGTTTATGCGGATCCGTCGAACGAAATTTTTGAGATGCCTGAATTGCCTCCAAACAAGTAAATTGTAAAACTTGATTTTGCTGATGTTTGATGAATATATTTATGTAGTATTTTTTATCATATATTTATTGAACTTTATTTATGTTTAATATTCTTTAATGATGCAAGTTCGTATTCCAGTGTATTTGCCGCCAAAAATATTGAGCCTAAATTTATATTAGCTATTTGTGAAAAAGTGATATTTAAAAGTTAGTTTTAAAGTTTATTGTTATTTATATTAATTTGTTTGGAATACAGGTTGTTTTCTACGAATTTAAAAGTGATACTTGAATACCATCCTGGCATTTAGAATAAAAAGAAAAGTTATCGCTAATTTTTGTTGCCAAACTGGTAACGATGCTTTTAAAGGTCTCGCCAACCAAGGCTTATTGATAGTGAGTGTGTCATTTAATTATATTGCCAAACGGGCATAAATCTGTCATACTTCTCTCCAACCAGGCCTGTGAATAACTCGTAATGTCAAACTGACGCGTAAAATTCTATTGTATATTGCCAAACTGGCAATGGTCTAATTGTAGTGCTCGCCAACACGGTGTGTTGATGTATAGTTATAACGTCAAACTGACGTGTATAATTCAAGTATGTTGCCAAACTGGCAATGGTTTCTTCATAGTGCTCGCTAATCTAGCGTGTTGATATATAGTCATAACGTCAAACTGACGTGTGTAATTTAAATATATTGCGAAACTGGTAAATATTGGTTGGAGTGAATTTTGTATTTGACCAAGCGTACAGTGGTTTATTTCATATTTTTCTCAATTTTGAAAAAGTGCATTATGTAATTAATGTTAGTTATTTATGGTGTATGATAAATATATGAAGTTAATATGGTTATATTTTATTAATAATTGATATGTGACTTACCTTTAAGTTATTTTGAATTATGTAAGTTTTCTTTTGCATATCAGTATCTTTGTGTTTTATTTATTGACGAAGTGATAAGTAAGTTATTGTAACTATTCTGGTTCATATAATTACGTTTTGTTGGATTGAATTATTTTTAACAGTCCATCGAAGGTAATGTATTCAGTATGGCATACTTAGCTAGGAGTAGGAAAGAAGATTTACTGGTATTGGCAGAAGAATTGGGTTTAACTGTAAAAAAAGAATTTAAAGTTAAACAGTTGCATAAATTGATTACTGAAAGTCCCATTTATGATGAGGAATTTACGCGCGAATTACTTGGTTCCATTAAGGAAGAGGAAGAAAAGGAAGAACGTGAAACAGAAGCGCGGGAAAGAGAACGTGCAAAAGAAGAGCAGGAAAGAGAACGTGAAAAAAAGAGCGGGAAAGAGAACGTGAGAAAGAAGAGCGAGAATGAGAATTTGAAAGAGAACGTGAAAAGGAAGCGCGGGAAGAACATGAAAAAGAGCGAGTCAGAGCTTTTGAATTAGAACTTGAATTGGAAGTCAGAGCTGCAAGGCCACATCCCGTTGAATCTATGCAGATACCTGATAAACCTGTGAAAATCAGAATGAACGATTTAATGCCATGTTTTAATCCTAAAGAAGATGGCATAAGCTTATTTCTGGTGTTATTTGAGCGTCAAGCTAAAATTATGAATATATCTGCAGAAAGTCAAGTGGCTCAACTTATTTCATTGCTACCTCCTGATATTGTTTGACTTATTGCTAGAGAACTAGAAGAGGATGCGAAGAAGTATCCCAGATAGCAAGTAAGCTTGCAGCAAGTTTGATTTTGACTTGATATTCCCTTGTAATGGCAAAATTTGACGCGTCAAACTTGAAACTAACTTGTAGCAAGTTCGCTGTGACAACTAGCGCCACCCAAGCTTCCAACGCATCTGCTACAAGTTCGATGTGACAAATAGCGCCACCTCCCTTGCAAATCAAACTTGCTGCAAGTTTGCAAAACAAGCTTCATGCAAAGACAGCACAAAGAGATAATTATCTCTGTCTCTGTTTAAAAAAAACATCCGATTTTTAATAGCATCTCCTAGACCGACATTCTTTTCATTAATTCAATAAATCAATGATAATTTGTAAAAAAAACTAACTTTTTTACAAAAAAAATTTTTGAAGCATTTTTCATCTTTTTACTAAATATATCACTCGCACTTTAAAGAAAACTATATCGCCTTTTTCTTAATGTTGAAATTTTAACGTTTATAAACAAAATTAAATCTAAAAAACAGTCAATGTTTGTTGAAAAATAATAACTTAGACGTTTTGTCCCATTTTAAAGTAATTAATTTTGAACTCTAATTTTATAATTTATTCTACTAGCAAAACGCAGTTATTATCGAAAATCGCTCTCTCTTTGACTTCTAATCATATTCTCAACTCGAAAAATTAATGAAATCAAGAAAAAGTTTAAAATAAATCGTATGCGAATCGAATGGAACGATGTATTAGCGAAATCTATTTCAGCGAAGATCGGCCAGAAATGCCGCCGATAGGCTTAGGCGAGCCAGAACTTTTTTCTCTGATACTAATTGTGTGCACTATTTACTATGTGTAAATATAAAAATTACAGAATAAGGATCAGAGAACTAATAATACTTCAGAAAAGTTCTCTTGCACACTGCTCACGGGTAATGATTAAAGTTGCATACATCCCAGATATATTTTCACTGGAAGTGAATTACCACAGGCTGCTTATGGTGAATGATAATGTTGCATACTTTTTGCTTTTCTGTGTAATATTTCATAAAAAAGAGTGCATATTTAAAATTTTTGTTACAAAAGCAACAATTTTGTAAATTTCGAAAAGAACTATCTTATCAATTATAAAAGATTAAAAGTAAATAATTATTATGGGCTTTAATTTTGAATAATTAATATGAACATGTTTCACGCCAATATTGTCTTTAAACTGTCCTTCTTTAGCTAAAAGGTTGGAAGATGGTTTACATCTTTCTACAACAAGAGACGATCAAGAATTTTCTGAGATTTAAAACACAAATGACTACATTGAGAAAAACACTATATCTTTCTTGACTAAATAATTGTTGTAATAAACATGTATACAAGTGGGGAAGCTTTTCTGTGTAATATTTCATAAAAAAGAGTGCATATTTAAAATTTTGGTTAAAAAAGCATCAATTTTGTAAATTTTGAAAAAAAAAGCTATCTTATCTGTTTTAAAAGCTAAAAGTAAATAATTATTATGGGCTTTAATTTTGAATAATTAATATGAACATGTTTCACGCCAATATTGTCTTTAAACTGTCCTTCTTTAGCTAAAAGGTTGGAAGATGGTTTACATCTTTCTACAACAAGAGACGATCAAGAATTTTCTGAGATTTAAAACACAAATGACTGCATTGAGAAAAACACTACATCTTTCTTGGCTAAATAATTGTTGGAATAAGCATGCATACATGTGGGAAAGCTTTTCTGAATTACATTTCATTGTATAGAGGGCATATTTGAAATTTTGGTGGAAAAAGCAATTTTAAAAAATTTATTTTGGAGATTTGGAAAAGGCTATCTTATCAGTTTTAAACTTAAAATTTTAGTGGAATGAAGTTATGTTGAAATAAACTTTTGAATAAATATTCAAAAGTGTATGCCAAGAAGTTTTAACTTTCTGATTGATGAAAATAATTTTGATTTTTAATCACCTTTGAATTATAAATATTACCTTTCAAATTTATTTCTAACATTTACATATATATCTGTGCTACCAGAAGATTTTAATTGTAGAAACTGATGAAAAATTAATTTTAGGAGTTCATGCAATTTCAAATAATTTAAATTTACTTTTAGTAATTAATGTACTTATAATTTCCTAATACTAGCAGAAACGGATAACTGTACGGCAAGCGAGCGAAGCGAGCTGTTTTCACATAGTGATCCTGAAAGAATCACGTGATTTTTGGGTGTCGGTGAGCGGAGCGAGCAGGGGTGTTATATATAAAGATTTTATAACAACTGTGCTAGAACACCCAGTGTCTTCATGTAGCGAGCGAAGCGAGCAGGGTTTGCGTAGCAAGCCCCGGAGGATTGCAGCGCAATCCTCCTAGGGGTTGGCGAGCTTTAGAGAGCAGGAGGAAAAGCCCCCTAGTATCTGTTAAATGACTATTTAGTGTGCCTACCTTTCGCGGAAGTTGAAATTAAATGTGAACTTGGTCATATAAAAACAAAGGCAGCTGTTGTTACAAATTATCCTGGCAGATATGTACTGGGTAACAAAACTGCTCAGTTGCTTAAAGATAAACCATTCCTTAATTTAGAGAAGATTAATGCTATTATGACAAGATCTCCAGCAAAAAGATCTAGTGAAGAAGATCGAAACAAAGAAGCCGAAATGGAGCAAACAGAAGAAATGACGCATTTTGAAATTGATGAAGAGATGCCACAAGCTGATGAAGGATATAAGGAAATTAATTGAAATCAATTCTAAGGAATTTATTGAATCTCAACATCAAAGCAGAGATTTAGCTCCGTTGCTTAGCGAAGCCAAAAATGAGAATTCTAGCAAACTAAATGATTTCAAAATAAAAGAAAACGGAATGTTGGTGAAAAAGAAAATCGAGAAAAATGAAAACGAAAGAGAACTAATTGTTGTACCAGAAAAATATAGAGATCAAATCAAGTCATTATGTCATGATAGTACTTCCGGACATTTAGGCATTGTTAAAACTAAAGGTAGATTAGCAAGATACTTTTATTGGCCTAATTGTTATAAAGAAATAGAAGAGTACGTTAAAACGTGTGATCCATGTCAAAGAGTCGGAAAATCTAAGGATAAAACAAAGGCTCCTTTGACTTTAGTACCCATAATTTCAGAAGTATTTTCAGAAGAAGTTGAAGACGTTTTCAGAAGTTTTTTCCGTTTGACGCATAGGGTCCCCTACCAACAACTCCCAATGGAAATAGATATTTGATTACAGCTATTTGTTTAGCTTCAAAATATCCTGATGCTGTACCTGTTCCTAATATTGGATCAACGTGAATAATTGAAGCCATGATACAAATATTCAGTAGAATGGGTTTCCCAAAAGAAATACAAACTGATTAAGGTTCTTCATTTATGAGCAATCTAGCCGTTTGAATTTGCAGAAAATTTTGGAATAAAGGTAACTAGAAGTTCAGTACACCATCCTCAAAGGAATCCTGTTGAAAGATTTCACCGAACTATTAAAAGAATTTTAAAAGTCTTATGCATTGAAGCAGCCCCTGAATGGGAAAAGTAGTTCCCGCAGCTCTATTTGCTTTAAGAACTATTAGGCACGAAAGTACTGAATTTACACCTTCAGAATTAGTTTATGGTCGCAATCTTAGAATACCTGTAACATTATTATATGAACAATAGATTAATTCTGAGGATGAAGAAAATAATGTTGTTGAATACGTTTTTCAATTGATAAATCGGTTAAAAAGATGTAAAGAGATGGCTTTGGATAAAATGCTGCAAATGCAAACCAAAAGAAAAGTGTGGTGCGATCGCAAAGCTATCAAAAGAGAATTCTCTTAAGGAGATTTAGTAGTGTTTTTGTCGACGAGAAAAACCAACAAATTAACAGTTGAATGGAAAGGTCCTGGGAAGATTGAGAAGAAATTATCCGAAACTAAATATGTTGTGAGTTTCGAAGGAAAACAGACCATAATCAAGTTTATCATGTTAGCATGTTAAAACCTTATCATAAGCGAGCAGAATTGGTTAACTTAATGATTACATTAAATCGGATATTGAAGATATGGACGAGAGTTTTCCAGAAATTGACTCTGAACCAACCTTATTCGATTTTGAGGAAATTAAAGAAAGCAGTTCCTTAATTGATAAACTAAATGAACAACAAATTCAAGAATTGCATGATCTGCTATTAGAAGTTTCAAAAATATTCTCTAATAAACCTGATAAAACGCATTTAGTAACGCATGAAATTCAATTGATAGAAAATACGCCGATCCATTGCAAACCCTACAGAATTTCCCCTACGCAAACTGAAATATTAAAAACTGGAATTGACAAAATGCTTAGGCATAAAAAAATTGAAATTGGAGTTTCAGACTACACATCCCCCATGATTCTAGTAGAAGTAACCGGTAGAGACCCTAGACCTTGTATTGATTATAGAAAATAGAATAAGTTGACAAAAACACAATTCTCCCCATTACCAAATATAGAGCAACGAGTGGAGACTTAGCAGCCGCAAAATACATTTCTTTTTTAGATTTAACAAAAGGATAATGGCAAATACCGTTAACACCTAACGCTCAAAGATTAGCCGCCTTTGTCACAAGTCTTGGAACATTTAGACCTTTACGCATGCCTTTGGTCTTAAAAACGCACCATTTACATATAGTAAAATGATGGCTGAAATTCTTCATGGATGTGAACACTTTGCTGTACCTTACTTAGATGATGTTGCAATATACTCTAACTTCTGGGAAGAACATCTTAATCATCTGAATGGTATTTTGACAAAGATAAAGGATGCTGGTTTAACCATTAAACCAATAAAATGCAAATTCGCTCAAGATAGAGTAAAGTACTTGGGTTACATTGTAGGTCATGGTATAAGAACACCTAATGAAGTGAAAATAAAAGCAGTCCTAGAGTTTCCCCTGCCGACCACAAAAATTCAAGTAAGAACATTTCTAGGATTAGCAGGATACTATAATCATTATATTTCTAAGTTCTCGTCTATAGTTGCACCTTTAACAGAAACCTTAAAAGGGAAGCTAAGAAAAGGGAAGATAAATCGGACAGAGAGCCTTTAAAGAATTAAAGGAAAAATTGTCGATTGGTATAAGAGCCTTTAAAGAATTAAAGGAAAAATTGTCGCAATAGTCTATACTAAACGCACCTGGGGCTCTATCACGATTCTACCGACAACCATTCTGTTGCGAGAAAATGACTCGTTCTCCGAGTCGTGACGTCACATTTCGCGATGTCATCTAAATCCGTTAACACAAAGCTATCGAAATCGTTTGGGTACCGAAATCCCTAGCGAGTTTCAACCGTTTTTTCTCACCACGCTAAAGGCAAGCGAGAAGCACTTTTCGCTAGTGAGAAGGTTGTGTTGTTTGCTTCGCAATATTTTAAATGATGGCTCTAGTTTTGATGTTAGCCCTTGCGCAAGAAGATGCAAGAAGGGTTCCTAGCTTAAACACTTATTGATTACATCATATTTCATTGATAAGAGCATTTATTTACCTATGATTTCATGAAAAACAACTGTAAACAATATTCAAAAATGTTATTTTGATGTTTTATACGTGAGGTACTCTCTGGAGTGTATTTGTCTTTATTAGATGCAAAATAATACAGTGATTATAGATGTAGTATTGAAAATAAACATTAAAAAAACCAAAACATATTTTATTGCACATTCATATAAAGAGTCAATTCATTCTATGCATATCATATTCGAGAAATAAACAGATAAAACAATGACATAAACTGTAAAAAAACCATTTAATAGGAAGAAAAATTTATATTCGAGAAATATCAAAGATTTGTCTGTGAACAGTGCACAAAAGTCTTCACTTATTAACCACTTATCTAACAAATTATATGTTTGATTATGCTGTGAAAACTGCATGACTACAACCATTTGGCGATGTACTAGTTCAGTTACGTATGCTGTAGGATAACACAAAAAAAAAAGAAAAGAATTTATTTCACTGAGAAGTTACTTCCACCCTATGTCTATTCTAGGAGTCAGAGATACAAGGTAGGATAACAAGAAAAGAACGACTCGAAAGGTCTTTTTCCACTGAAATAAGGGCAAAGAGTTCATAAATTGAAAACCAAACTAAGCGTGTCAGAATAAGCAAAATAATAATAGAAAATGCACCATAGAAACAGATCTGAAAAAACTCTAAAAAAGGATCAGAAAGGAAAGATCATAGAGTTGCAACAAAGTTGCATGAACAGTACACAGTAATAAGAAACCAGAAGGCAAATACTTTTAACAAACTAACTTATTTCATGTTCGAAATGATTGATCATGGATTAATAAAACAGATTACTACTGCTGAAACACAAAAGCTATACATCCAAAATTTAGAAAATGAAAATTTCCCAATGATTAAAATTCTCCAAACAGAACCATCAAAACAATTCTTTAAAATTTAAAATCACGGTACTAGGAAATGAATCAAAATAAAATCAATTACATCAGGAGCCTTTGGGTTTATGTATCAAAGAAAGCATACCAGTAAATACATAAAATTACAGGAATTTAACACATTTCCAATGTTTCGAGTTAAATTTTAATCCGTGACTTGACATTGAACATTACTTTGCAGAAGAGGCAAACTCATTTTGAAATACACCACTACACAACCACTGAATCACAGTTCAACTTATAATTACTCAAGAAATTTTTAAATATTCAATACTGAAATGCAAGTAGTTCTGTCATTTCTCACACTAGAGTTCAAAAAATTTCACAAATTTCAAGGTCTGAGCTGGTCTAAATAGAAGCGGCACTCAAAATTATATATGTCGTTGCATTGAGGTAGACAGACAAGGTACCAAAATATAAGTGGTGGTGGTTTTAAAAGAGAGCTAGCTTTTAGTAATAAACCAAAAAATTAATTAAACACCACAATAATAAATAACCATTTAAAGTTCATGGCCAAAGAATCATAACTCGCAGCGTTGGTGTTTAGAAAATACTTCCTAACTAATTTCCAGGTTCAATTAAATCAATCAATAAATTCAACCTAGCAAAATTCCCTTGAAGTCAGGTGCGACTTGGAGATAAAATAAATGACAGACAAAGAATTACAAATAAAATAATAAATTTATTTTAAAAAATTACAGAATAGTATTAAAATGCTATCTTGGCTAAAATATATTAACACTATAAATGAGAAAATCATAGACAACATTTCTTTTATATGGAGGGCCCCTTCCACTTGTAAGCAATTTTACTTATATAATGAAAGAAAACATACACTTCAATAACAGAACATGTGCTGATTCACTATTTACCATTTCCTTTAGTCATTCTTTAAATTTCCATTTATTTGATATATCTTTACATTTTTTGAAAATTTATATCATATATCATTACACATTAAATCATTTCTTTAGATTTTTACTCAATCACTTTTACTTGAGAATTTACATGGGTGAAGATTAATGGTTTTCAAAAAAAAAAACGACTTCACTAACAACATAATAATTTATGGAATCACCTTCGGTTTATTTTAAATTAAATAAAAATAAAAAAATCTCAAAAAAAACAGACAACTTAGCTGTCAGGTGAGGTCTGTTGTTGCTGGCATGGACACTCTCCGGGAACTAAACGGCGCTTTTAGATGTGACATCACATTGTTTCTCACTGGGTACTGCCGTATTTTCTCTGGTGGCCTGGACATCAAACAGGGGGGGATGGGGAGTGACTTTTCGCTCCAAATGGGCGTCAGCAGCAAGACCCGTCCACAGGTATCTTAGGTTAAAATGCTGAGGTGATTTACATGGCATAAGCCTATGATGAGTGAGAGACTGGATGATGACTAAACTGGCGCTTAGATGGACATCAATTTGGAGTTTCTACTGGTACTGCCGGTATTTTCTCTTTGGTGGCTGGACATCAAACGGGATGGGTGACTTTGTCCAAACAAGTGACATCACAGCAAGACCGTCTCAGGTATCTAGGTTAAAATGCTGATGATGATTTACATGGCACGGCTATGATGAGAGTGTCCGGAAAGATAGTCAGGAGGCGTCAGCAGCATGACTCATGCTCAGGTGCATAGTAGAAAAACGCATGTATTGTGCGAAGGCACCCATCTTGATTAGGCCTATCTTGCTTCTGCTATTCATGAAAAACGACGCCGGCCAGCACTGCCTTCGTTTAGCAAAGTTCTTGGCAGGACATTCTCACATCAATTTGTAGGTGAACTTCCATTTTGCCTCTTACCACACAAAATATCATTTCTTCATTTTCTTTTCCTTTCCAGGCAGAAATCTCCACTCTCTCGAAGTCTTCCTCAAAAAGTCACTCCTCCTTCACCGTGGCATCAGCTACTTTGAAATCCGGGAGGATCGCCAAGCAACGCGTCCTCAAATTTTAAAACGGGCAAAGGCACAGTTAAATTTACTCTCGAAGGCAAAAGCTAACCTCGCCAAGTGTCATCTCAGTGGTTAAAGAAGCAAAGACTATCCCACATTTTACCCAATCAGAGCGGAGGCTGCCTCTTATCTCTGACCACAGAACGCGTTTCCTCTTTAATTGGGAGAGCGGATTTTCAGAAAAGTAGTGTTTGCAACCTGTCACAACGGACAGGAAGAGGGCGTATTTTGGTCATCTGGAGAGGATTTCGCTGGACAACTGCGTCCGCATAATAAAGAGAGACTTGTTGGTTCGAAATGAGGAAACTGTGGATCGTTTACCCGGCTTACACGTGCATTGATGGAAAAGAAAGGATGCAGCTGTTCTGTTTTGCAGTTACATGCAGGTGTTTGTACACAACAAGAAACTAAGGAAAGAGGTTTTTAAATTTAACCGAGAAAATTACACAAACAATTATATGTACTTTAGAATAAAAAAAAAATGTGCATTAAGCATTTAAATCAAACAGAGTTAATTATTACCTTTAAAATGAGACTAAACATGACATAAATATATTGAATTACAATAGAAAACATTTATAGAACAAATAAACATGGAAATAACAAGAATTTGAATCTGTCAAGCAGAATTTGTCACTTTATAGAAATATAAATATATATATAAAAAAAAACATTGTTATTTCAACATGACAATGTCGTTCGCGCGCGCGAGAGACGGAACTGTACCTCTTGATTAAATATTTAGAAAAATTTATACCGTAAGCAATTTTTCCCTTTATTCAAGAACGAAAAAGAAAAAGGTATTTGTATCTCAACCTCATCTTATTGAACAGTACAACACCAAAATGGGAGGAGTCGATTTATGCGACAATTTAGTAGCCAATCACAGGATAGGAAATCTTAGGAAAAAAGGGTGGTGGCCAAAATTTACTAATTACCCCGATGTAACTTTGACAAATACATGAAAAATATCAAGATTGTCTGCTACTGAAAGTAAAAGTTCTCG
>BGPR01001719.1:55955-79225 GCA_013235015.1 Araneus ventricosus
CTTGGATTTTAGACGCGAGGTTGCATTATTTCTTCTGCAGACCCCCTTTGAAAATGGAGAGTTAGCTAGGTATGGATCAGCAACAGGAAGACCCAGTAAGTTCAGTATTCAAAAACCATTACAATAATAATGTGGACATTTTATCATGAAGTCCGAAGACAACAGAAAACTGAGTTGTAAACAATGATTAGTCAGACTGTTTATCGATGCAAATTTGGGATATAGTTTTATATCATGATTGTAGAAAAGGTTTTCATGCTTGAAACTATTTATTGCAAACAATCAGTAATTTGTAAAATAAAAATTTGTTAATTACCTGTAAAGTGATCTTTAGCTTTCTAAAACGTAACAAAAATAAAATATTTTCCCAGCGCTCAACTCTAAGAAAATTCCTCACTCAACATCCATACTCTTATTCTTTTAGGACTTTGCGCAAATGCAAAGCTCAATTTTTCAAAGGGTAAGACAAGTTTTTCATTTTCGCTTTTAAATTGATGTTATTCATGTTCAAATTAATAATTATTATTGTTTGTAGAGAGAAAAAAATTATCCCTTATAATTTTGGCAGTTAATGGGTAAATAGTAAATAGTCACTTCAATAGGAAAGTGATCGATTTCTTCAAAAAATATTTTTCAATACGGCACAGTACCTGAAGAATGAAACATAACTAAAACAAGGAACAATCGAGACCAGAATTGCATGCCATCCGTCACAAACAGAAAGTTCTTCTGTCTCAGATGGCTCTACAATCATTGTTAAAATACTAGCGTCTACAAGTTCAGAATGCTCTCTAATTATGGTTATGATTTTGTGTGGAATATAAATCTTTTTGCTGATCTTACATTTCTATCCTCAAAGTATGCCCTTCTGAATCTAAAGTATTATGTAGTAGGAAAAAACTGTAATAAAGTTATGAAGTAGTTGGAATAGTTTTCGTATTTCTGTTTTGTATAATTGTATTTCTCGTATCCAAATCCACTAAAGATGACATTACCTCCCTTTATGTTCATGGGAAGTCGAAAATGAACATTTAACGCCATTATGATATAAGTTTACTTTTATTTGTATCTTTCTTCCTTTTGTTTGAAATGTAAATCTTATTTATGATCTTGACGTTTTTCCCAAAAGATCAATCGGAAGTTTTATGCAGAAATAAAAGAAAAGGACAATGAAAGATAATAAAGAATGCATTTAAATGCTATTAAAAACAGTTTTTTTCATATTATGGATGATATGTATCTTTTATACTAAATTGTTTCATTTCGCTCGTATTAATTTCTTTCCGTTTTTGAGAGTTCAAATAAATTTAAAATTCAACGTCAATGTAAGACCCTTGTTTTATGTTCGTTTGATAATGGACGACAGCAGAAAAGTAAAAGTGTTACACTTTTTAATCATTTATTTAAACACAGTTTTAAAACAATCAGTAAATCTTTAGAATAAGGAGTGTTATAAAATTTTTCAGTTTGTTTTTAGAATAAAGAATTAATACCCATAAGAGGTCATATTCATGAGATCTAAAAATAATTTCAGTGACAACAATGATTTCCGTAAACATTTTCAATAATTCACATTTATTATTATTATTATTATAACCTCGTGGATATAAATTACTGTATTAATAGATTGCAGAATCTTATGGTTCGCGTTATAAGATTTTATTTACATTCGACATTTACATTTAAATCAGAAACGCAGTGGTTATAAAATGAAAATCACTCGTATTTATAAACATTACACAGATAATCACAAGGTTATAAAAGGTTAAGATTATTAAGGCTATCACAAGGTATGTAAGGTTATAGAAATAGTTTTTTTTGCTAAAAAATTGTGTTATAGAAATCGTTTTTTGTTGTTGTTTCTTTTCTTTTCCAAAATTGTATTTAAGATATTTTTTGTCTCTCTTTTCTAAATTGTATTTCAAACTTCGTTCTTTTTAGTGTACTTCTTGTTTCTTGCCCTTGTTGCATGAGGTTGTACTTCTTATAATTTTATTTTGTTTCTTTCCTTCGTTTAGTTTTTTAAATTTTATTTACGATTTATTACATTTTAATTATTTTTTAATTTTTTGCTTATTTTTATTTATGTTATTATGTATATTTGTATTTATTTATTAATTATGTTTGTGATTATTTATTATGTTTTTGTTTGTATTTTAAAGTATTTATATTGGCATTTGTATTTTATATTGTATCATTTGTATTGTATTACATTACTTCTATTTTTTGTATTGCATTACCCAATTTTTTGTATTATATTGTATACCTATATTGTATTACACTAATATTTGTATTGAAAATTTTCTTCCCTCCGACTCGTGACATGCTTTACACCCTTTGGGTAAGCAGGGTCGGCGTGGGCAATAAAAAACATTACACAGGATTCAAAAAGAGCCAAAAAGTATTTGCAATGACATATTCAAAAGAAATTACTAATTATTAAAAACAGTCAAAAGAAATTACTAAAATTACTAGACCACCAATCAGCTATATTTAACATAACGAACTGAAAAACGAACATAACGACCTGAAACTAGATGATGTAATATGCAATGACAGTACTCTAGCGACATTTATAAATTTCATTTTGCTAATCACATTAATACGTAGCCGGAAACGCTGTATTTAAAAAAATTAAGCCATGCTTATGTAAATAAATGAATAGCGTAATATTAATAATAAATGAATATAATATAGAGCGTAATATTATTGATATACTACAATAATAAGACACATTTTATAATAATTTGGCATTTTTTGAGTTCAAAATGTAGACTTTAAAATACTGAATCTATTTATACTTAAAATGGAACACTATTCATTTTTCAATTCATTCAGAGTCTCTATGTTAAAACTTAAGCTGCTCTTTAATATATAGTCAAATCTTACAAAAAATAACAAACTCTTAAAAAAACTCACTTGAAATATCTGAAGAATTTCATATTTGGAAATAAACCAGAAAATATGTAAATAAATTTCAAATACGCTTATTTGCCATTTAGAAGTTCTGTTTCTGTCATTCTATGTACTGTAGATTTGAATAACAAAAAAATTAATAGGACACTACTTCTTTCAATCTATCTTTAAGAAAAATGACACGTTTGGCAAGGTTATTTCCCTTCAGTACCTCTACAAATGTCAACGCTTCAAATAACATTTCTGCAAAAAGGGAGGAAAACATAAACATTCCTTTGCCATCAGTCCTTCATTTTTCATGTTTTAAAGAGTAGGACTTCAAAAACATTAGAACATTCTAACAACTGCATAAAACATAGTGTCAAAGAAAAGAACACACTATAAAGAGACGAGACGAAAAAAATTCTTCTACAAAAAGTGATTCAAAACAGAAGAAATCCATAATGCTTGTCTCTTGAATTTTTGGTGTTTCTCTCAAATAGATTGCAAGAATACAGGTGGAAAAGTCTCAAAGAAAGCTGTTCATCCGAATATATGCTGAAGAATACTTTGTGATGGTTGTATAAAACTTATACAACGATGCTATATGTCTCTCTTTCTCTTCGCTAAAATGAAGTGTCAAAAGAGAACGAAGAATTTTCTTTCTTCATCCTTTTGTTCCACTCTTACAGAAATGAGCTTGCTACTCAAAGGGCTTGTAAAAACCAAAGATTTTTTTGGAATGATAAATAAGCTTCGAATTTGTTTGAATTGAACTTGTTTTCTATATTAAAATTTGATATGACGTCTTTATGTAGAAAGTTTTTCAGTCAAAATTCAAATGTTTATATGGTATTTGTTTGGTTTTTATAATCTAAGAGCTGTGTATATTTAATTCAAAAATATGTTATCACTTAAATGTAAGTAAGTTTTACTATAATTCTGAAGTATTTGCTTCATTTAAAAAATTCAATGTAACAAATTTAGAGTTACTACTACCACTGAATGAGAAATTGACTCGAATTAGATTGAACACAATATACAAAAAAATCAAATAATATTCAGAAGATATAATATTCAGTTTATATTCATACTGAATATCAACAATGGACAGAAGCACATGTATAACTTAATGGGATAGCATCTATTATTTTAAAGTCTCAATTTTACTACATATGACATAAATTTTAAGTAAAATAATCATGCCTCGAGCTCGCGATTTTCCGATACCGAAGCTGAAACCTTGTACACACGTCAACGCGGCGCAGGCTAAGGAGGAGAAGCAGGCAACTTTTCAAAGGTTTCAGCAAATAAAAAAATGCAAAACCCCCCAGAAAAACGGCCGTGAGAGTTACGACAGTTTTTTGAAGCTGACCAAGATGCCTATGAGAGAACTTTTACTGGCAAAATGGAAACAAGAGAAACGTTTGACAAAAGACTATATTAGTATTAAATTTATCATTTTTAATGTCTGAACAAAATAAAAAAGACACATTAATACAGACTATCTCAAATTATGGAATCAAAAGATATTGTAAGTTTAATTAACATTTTATGTACCTTTCACAACATTTTCTTATGGATATTATGAAAATTCTGTGCTGCATACAAAGACTGTAAAAATAGTTCACGGTATTTAATTTGTATATAAATCCTATGTAACAAATCTCACATATTGTTATCGTAAGAAAAAAAATCATATTATAAATTAGGTCTTATTATTATCCTAAAAACTATAGTCATTAGACTATATATATATATATTATAACTATGCATCAGTAACGTTAAATTACTATTTATGCAATTAAATATATAGCATTAAAAATCTATTTCCTTTATAATGAACGCTCTGTAGATTCGTTTTATGAAATCGTAACAGTTGTACATTTTGAAAACATTTAAGCACTTCAAAATATTTTGTATATCATAAATTATTTATCATTTTTATTTGTATTAAATTTCAAGGAAATCAAAAGTGTAAGAAATATAAAACTTTGAGCTTATATGTGATTTGCATTTTACTGAAAGGTTTTTCCATAATATAAAACTTAAATGATGATTTAATGCTCAGAAAGAGCTTTAAAATAGACTAAATAAGTTATCTGATACTAAAGTTATATAGAAATTAATATTTTAATTAAATATGTAGCAATATGAGGATTCAATATTTTATTTTAAATAAGGTAATATGACACTTAAAATATTATTATTACAAATTTGCATATTTCTCATTTTTCTTAAGCTAAATTTCGTTTCTAATTTTAAATCCTGTTAAACTATTATCACCGACTTCTTATCATAAACAAATCTTCCATTTGGCCAGACAGATAAATTAGCATAAGTTAAATAATTAAAACACTTATTAATGTTAATAAGTTTTCTAGTTTTTAGGGAAGTTGAACTAAGAAAACTGTTTTCTATTCTTGATAAGGTCTAAGTAACTAAGCAAACTGTCTTCAAAATTACTTACATACAGACAACAAAAGCAATAAACATGTTGATGTTAGAATAATGGTTCAGAATATTATTTTGAACTATGTAAACTCACGGTAAAACATTAATTTCCTTAATACGTATCAATAAGAATAGAAGTTGTTAAATGCGTTTCATTAATCAACGTGGATTTTGAAAAATATATTTAATTTAGAAAATGTAGGAAATTAATTTAGAGAAATTTGTTTTGTGAAGTTTAATTTTATCATTCAAAGATGGATGGTTTAAGCAGGTACTGATTACATAGATTACATTTAGCATGGATTACTAACGTGAAACCATTTTCCCTGCATAATTAATTTTTTGCCTTTGAAACTTTGTAATAAACACCATTTCTCCATTTCAAATTTAAAAAAGAAGCAAGGCATTCTCAAAGATAAAAAAAATGTTTAAAAGGCTATTACGTGTCGACTAATTTGCTAAATGTTATTAGATATAACGAAGAGATAATAGATCTGAGGAATTTGATCGTGGCAAGCACAAATTATGAGCTTGAGTTTGTTAAAGAAATGCTGAACGAACCGAAGAGGCTGAACAAAGAAAAGTGGTTTTTATCCCAAAAACGGATGGAAAAACACGTTTATGTATAGACTATGGAAAGCTAAATGAAATCAAAATCCACTCCCCAGAATGGATGTTCTACTCCAAAGTGCAAAGCACACGACCTTTATTTCAACTATCGATTTAAAGTCAGGATACCACCAGATAAACTTACACCCTGCTGATAGGGACAAAACTGCTTTTGTTTGCCCCTTTGGAACATTCAGATTTAAGAGAATACCTTCTGGTCTCCGAAATGCCCCTGCTACGTTCCAGAGGCTAATGGACATGTTCTGCCAAAACCTGCCTGCCAAGGCATATCTAGACGACATCATTTTGTTATCACCCAATTTTGATCAACACCTCCTGGATCTGGAGACAGTTTTACTGAAATTGAAAGACAACTGCAGCAAGTGGCACTTTGCTTGTTCTCGTGTGAAGTATCTTGGACTTTGGATCACATCACGTGGAATTGAAGTCGACCCTGATAAAGTATCAGCGGTTCAGAAAATTCCACCTCCTAGAAATGTGACACAAGTGCAATTATTTTTGCAAACGTTCTTGGTATTGAAAATTCATACCTAACTTCTCAGAAATTGCTCGCCCTCTGAGTAATCTTACAGAGAAAAAACAGTTTGGACATGGACTGAAAGTGAACAAAATGATTTCACCATCCTGAAGAATTGCAAGGTATCACCTCCCATTTTGAGCCAAGCGGACTTTACAAAACCATTTGTACTATTGATGCTAGTAACTATGCCGTTGGCGCAGTTCTTCTCCAAGTTCCTGAGATGGAAGAGCATCCTATATAATATGCCAGCAGACTGTTAAATTCTGCTGAAAAAAATTATTCAACTACAGAACGAGAATCCCTTGCGGTCGTCTGGGCAATGAACAAATTTAGAGTTTATATAGAAGGTTCCAAAATCACCGTAGCATCTGACCACCAGCCCCTCAAGCGACTAATGAAACTGAAATCACCCTCTGGAAGGTTAGACCGCTGGGCATTGCAACTACAATATCTTAATCTAAATCTGGAGTACATACCGGGAAAATACAATGTAGTCGCAGATATGCTGTCTCGGCTGGATTTCCTGTTAAGAGAATACAGTTTTCATAGACTTCCCTGCAAGATAGCCCATGGAGATAAGAGAAGAAGAGCTAAAAGATTAAGATCTCCGAAAAATCATCCATTGTTTCGAGAATGATGATAAAGACATTAACCATGCCAATTGGTTAGAAAGAAGGTATCTTATGAATCAGGGCATACTGTATAAATATTCCCATGACTCTGAAAGTGAAGAAGCTCAATTGGGTTTTCCTTCTCATGAAAGGGACAAGATCTGGAAGGAACACCATGACTCTCCTAATGCTGCACATTATCGTTCAGATGAAACTTACCAAAGAATAGCAAAACGTTATTTCTGGATCGGTATGAAGAAGTTCATAACCAACTATGTCAAAAACTGTCTTGATTGTGCCCGATTCAAAGCCTCAAACCTAAAACCTGCTGGGTTGCTACAAACTCCAGTGCGAGCACAAAGATTCGAAACCATGGCAATAGATCTCTTCGGTCCTCTCCCAGAGAGCAAAGATAAGAAAAAAGTGGATCTTCATTGTTTAAGACGTTGCCACTAGATGGGTAAAACTTTTTGCCCTGCCAAATACAACTGCAAGAGAGTGTGGAACTGTGCTTATGGAAGAAGGTTTTCTCTGATTTGGGTTACCTAGAAGAGTCATCAGCGACAACGGTACCCAATTTGTCTCCTCTGTTATGCAACAACTGTGTTACCTTCTGAAAATCCAGCAATTATTTATTCCGGTATTCCATCCGCAAGCAAATCCCGTCGAAAGAAAATACCGTGATCTAAAACCGCGTCTTGCTATCCTGGTGAAAGACGAATAAGACTCTTCGTGTGAAAAACTCCCCTCCATCAGATTTGCAACGAACACAGCCAAGTGTTCATCGACTGGTCAAACTGCTGCCTTCCTAACTTTTGGAAGAGAACTTCGTACAGTGGACGAGGTTCAAAATGACCTACGAAGTGTTATCTTAAAAGATACATTTGTACCAGAAATTACTCTTTATCTAAAAAGATTCTCAAAATTTATGGCTGAGGCCACAGAAATTGCTGAGATGCAACACGATTTGCGTAAGGAATGTGATGATAGAAAGCGACGGAGGGCTCCTAATTATTTTTGTGGAGACCGGGTGTTTGTCACTACTCATCATTTGAGTAACGCCGCAAAGAGGCGTACTACCAAGTTTATGCCAAAAAGATATGGATACTACATCATCCTCACCCAAAAACAACCCACTTCTTATGTAATCGCCAACCCAGACAATCCAAATGAACCCGTGGGAGCATACCACACATCAGCTCTGAAAGTGTACAAGCAGGACGAAAGTGCGACACCGGTGCACCCCCTTAGAAAACGTAGGAGACCACGAAAGACTTATACTTTTGGTTCCTCACCGAGACGGTCTGGTAGACGTCGAAACCAGAGGGGGGGTCTGGGACAATCACATTTTCTCTCGCCCTCTTACCAAGAGATGGCGCCACGATAGACTTTAAGAAGGGAAGTGGTTCCTTTTTACTAACCGACAATGGAGTGGAAATTTACTCTGCATCATTATTCGACAAAGCAAATGATTTTTTGATTGTATACAATAAGATCATAGAAGCATTCGAAGTTCGTTAGATGCAGTTGATGACAGTGAGACAATCCCTTCTCCCATAAGAATGTTATTTTCTAAAAACAACACCTATTATTTTGTTAAACAAAGCTGAACACTCTGATAGACTCTTATTAAAAACGATGAATTGTATGAAATAATTGAATATTGCGTTAGAGGATAATAACGTGGATTAAAGATAAATAATGTGGATTAAAGATAAATGGGGAAAAACTTAATGAAAAAAGTTTCTTATGGAATTTCCGTACTTTCATTTAATTATTTATCTTTATCACATGCGCAGATTTATGCTTGATAAATACGTTATAATAAATAATTAAAATTATATGTGAGTTGATTTATAATTAAATTTTGTATGTACTTATAACTTAATTTTTATCTAATTTTAAAATTTAACTTTGTATTTCATGAAGTTAATTTTTGTTCTTTATACATTTAAAAATTCAGGCATGGCAGTAGTTGTCAACCGTTAGAACTGCACTGGGTTTTCTTTACCTGGATTTATGTAAAATAAATTTTTGCTTAAGTTAATAATATAATTATTAGCTAATCAATAAAATTAATTTGAGATACACTCATCACATTTATTTAAAACTCGTATGATGGTTATTAACATTTTAGTACATGAAGAAGTAGTAGATTTTCTCAGTCTTTAAGACGCAGGTGGTTCTCTTTATATCAGATGCCGGTTCACATACATTCATCGGTTAATTAATGATTTCTCGAAATCATAATCATTAATTAACTTCATTATTTTTAGCAACCAAGTTCGTCCATGTACTTGTTTCTTCAACCAGTAAGAAAATGCCAATATTTATGAGCTTCGAAAGTATTTTTATCATAAATTTAGAAACTTTCTTTATATGCAACTTTTTCCCAGTCAAGATTTTACCACAAAATATTTTACAGTAATTATTTTTTAAAATTTTATTTACAGCTATTGTGTGTGATTTCAGATTTGAGACAAAACTTATCATTCTCTCTAAAATCCTCATTACAACAATTTAGCAGTGAAAGACTTATCTTAAGTAATAATTACACGTTATTTTCTTCCTTTAATCTTCCTTTTGCATAAGAAGAACATACTCCCAAATATACTGAATTCAACCTGCAAATTTTCTTTGATCATTGGATTTTTCTTTGTTCAAAAGAACTCTAAGAAATGTGAAAAAAAGTTTCGATGGTTTCTTAGCTTTATAATTAATCGAGGCACCAAAGGTGGAAAAAAGCACAACTTTTGTCAAGCCTGTTTGCTTTACTGCATCAATTATTTCTGAAAAAATAGAAAGCGGTTACTAACTTTTCACACATTGCTGATTAAAAGAAAATAAGTCATTCTCTTTTTCCCCCTCAAAATAAAGATAAGAATTCTAAAAATACTTTTGCACAGTCAGGGGAACTTTAATTTAGTGTAAAAGAAAAAAAAATGACGTAAAGCATATCACTTGAAAAGATTTATTTTTTTCAAAAGAAAAAAAAAGGGTTTGACCTCACAACTCAGAAAAAAACTATTTATTTCATTAAACGAACTGTTATCGGTGAGAAGTTTCTGAGAAACTCATGGACTCTTTCTTCTGAGAATTGGTAATTTAACTCAGATGGTGAGTAAAATAATAGCACTGACTTCTGAAATTTCTAAACCTCAACTGTTCTCTTTTTCATTTCCTTATTCATTAAGTTGCTTTTAAGTAATAGTTCTAATTGTTGTTAATAAGTAAATTTATGAGTAATAGTTCTATATTTCAGACAGTCTATTCTTATATTAAGGCCGGAAAATAGAAAAAAGTGGACTTTGTGTTTTCATTTAAAGCTTAAAATTCAGAAATTAACTTTAAAAACGATGATTAATATAATACTTGAGTCTGATACATAGATTCTTCACTTTCTATTGCGTTGAGTTTTCTATTTCCCATGTCATTTAGCATCTAGCGGCATGTTGTTTTACTATTTTCCTCCTTCCCAAGGGGAGGGGAATAGCACCACAAATACGTGGATGAAAAGCATCCGAATAAATCAGAGGGTTCTCGCTTACCTATTGGCTTATCTATATTAAAAGTGTGGGGTTGATTTACCTCTACTTTGATAATATATCTCCTGCGGGAGGGTTTGGGCCGAGGCCGAAAATGGTTACTTTCCGTACTAATGTCGTAACGACTAGCATTCAGTTGACCCCGGATGACTGGCAGGGCAGGGGTGGCTCATCTTGTAGATCTCAACCATCAAAAATGAACAATTTTAGTAATTTCTGATGAGAAATCACTTTTTTATTATAATGTTATTCGGAGGGAGTTATACAACAGCTACAGTTAACATGGCCAATAGTTACTAAAAAGAATTCAATGTTATGAAATAAGATTACGCGCTTTTGCAGCGGCGTGTTATACAGCAAAAGAAATTTTAAATTGATTCTTGTACAAAATTTATTAATTTATTGGAATTTCACCCAATCTATAATCACTTTTCAGCACCGAAAGCATTGCACCCTACTTTTAATATATTTTGAGTAATTCTTTACTGAGGTACCCAGTATATAATGCTCTCCACCTTTTCTGTCCATATTATTGAAATTTAAATGACTCTTCCGATATAATTTTCAATTCAAAAATTAAGTAAGTCTCGATTAAGTAACACAAAGGGACAGAAATTGCATTATTGTTTCAAAATGGCATCAAATTGGTTATATATCCTTATAAATGGGAACTGCAAGATGTAAAAAAAGGATTGGCTGGTTAAATTAAATTTAACATGTTAGAATTCCCCCTCATTTTTCAAAACATGATATTGCATTTAAACGCTGAAACCTGCAGTTTGTCAACTCACAATTCTCAATGATTCTTGATTGAAATGCCTCATGCCTACACTGAATTGTAATCAGACCAAATGTATTTCAAGTTCAACTTTAAGAACTTAAATCGCTGTCACTTATAATTTCAATTTAAATGTCATTTGGACAGGTTAGTGACATTATCAGAAGAATTTCCTTACTGATTCTTCCAAAGATACTTTATCACATAAGTAATTCAAAAATAGAAGTACAGTAACATGGCTGCATTATGTTTATAAATGTTTTATTGCATTGTTTGTACAAGTTGGTTAAAATATATACGCGGCTGATTTGTTTGTAAACAAGCCGCAGTGCTCAGCAGTTTTATGGCCTTCAGAGACTGAAACCACAAACTCCACCCTCCCTCTTCTCGGGATGTTCAGTACTGTCTGGGAGTTAATAGAGTGATGAAGAAACAGAAGGTATCGCTGATTGTGGAGCAACGCAATGTGATCAAATTCTTCGTTGGAGAAAATTCCCTGTCCATCGCAGACTCCATTCTCAATATGATGAAAAATATCTCTCACAGCTCCGAGTGTTTGAGTGGCGTTAGAGAGGGCTGCCTGTTTCAAAGCTTGCGGTTTGCGTCGTCATTCAAACTTTTCGGGAAAGGATATGCCACAAACAAAAGCCTTTTTTAAAAAGGGCATCAGAATGCGTCGAAAAAATGTGTTGACTCCGGATGGGAGTTTGTTGATGACTGATATGTGCAAGTAAATGTTTAGGAATAATGGATTTTTTAAGAAAAATAATTTCCGATCATATTTGAACCACCTTGCTTAAGCTCATAAGTACTTTGTTATGCATTCTGTAAAATGTCTTCCGAATTTTCTGGAAACAACTTGGAAATATCTATTACTTCACAGGGTTCTATAGAAATGTAATATTTTTAAGAAAAAAAACATTAAAATGTACAATATTTGAATGGACCAATTAAATAGTTTTCACACGTAACGTCAAAGTTTTGAACGCAAACACCTAAAATCAAAATCCATAGAAGAAATCTCTCAATTTTTCTGTTGCTACATCCAATTTCTTAAGCTAAAAGAAGTCTTTCATGAATGTTATTGTTTTGAGGCACACAAAGGTATAAAACACGAGTTTTTGTTTTAATTTTGAATAAGCGTTTTCTTTTTTTATCACCATAGTAAATATTGGGATGAAAATTTTCTTTTGTGCTTTCCAAATTCCTTCAAAATTTCTTACGAAAAAGAATTCTTGTCACCATTTCCAGGGTCATAGAAAAGAATAAGATGAAGTTTCTATGGTAACTAATCCATGGTCTACAATGCAGGTAAGCAGATAAGAAAAGTTAACATTCAGAATATTAAAATTATAGAAAAATATTATATAAAAAGATTACATTACTACATTTTAGCCACACCAACTCAGCAAAGAAAATAATTTTATTGCATAATCTTGAATTAAATAGGAAAGCATTTAATTAAAAATATTGGATAAACACTTACAGTTTCTGATTCGTTATTTTTAAACAAAATGAAGGCTAAAAATCTATTTTCTTTTACTCCTACATAATTTAGAGAGATTTGCATAACTGCCGCTGATGAACCGCTGAATTAAAAATCTTACTGTACAGTGTAAAATTTCTCGCGATTCATTTCTGGTTTTAAATTTTTCATTCACATTTATATACCCTCCAGTTGTACATATGCGAAAAACATCAAAATATGCTATAGTTAATGATGGGCAAAAAGTTTGGTTTCATACAGTGCCTTGTTAATGATTTTTAATTTTTTCTGGCAACCAAATATCGAGTAATCTGACAGATTTTGCTCTGCTGCTGTTTCGCAAAATCCATCTATGCTAGCCTATAAAGGGTCCATATACCTTGTTTAAGAAGCCTAGCAATAAGGGAATTTACTTCATGACAAAGCATTATTAACTGCGGTTAATCCAAATCTATGGCCATATACACTGAAGAGCCAGAAAAACTGGTACACCTGCTTAATATCGTGTAGGGCCCCCACGCACACACAGAAGGGCCGCAACACAATGTGGCATGGACTCGACTAATGTCTGAAGGTATCTTGGAGGCAATTCACACCAATCATCCTTCAGGACAGTCCACAAATCCATAGGAGTGCGAGATGGCGGAGATCTATTCTCAACAGCATGTAGCAAGGCATCCCGGATATCTTCAATAATGTTCATCTCTGGGGATTTAGGTGGCCAATGGAAGTGTCTAAAGTCAGAAGAGTGTTCCTGGAGCCACTTGGTAGCAACTCTCGATGCGTGGGGTGTCGCATTGTCCTGCTAGAATTGTCCCAATCCGTCGGAATGCATAATGGACATGAATGAGTGTAGGTGATCGGGCAGGATGCTTAAGTACCTGTCACCTGTCAGAGTCGTCTCTAGACGTATCAGGGATCTCATATCATGCCAACTGCACACGTCCCATACCATCACAGAGGCTCCATCAGATTGACCAATAGGGTCTATCATGTCGTCTACATACTCGTACACATGCATCCGTCCGATAAAATTGGAAACGAGACTCGTCAGACGAGGCAACGTGTTTCCAGTCATCAACACTCCAATGGTAGTGTTGTTGGGCCCAGGAGAGGAGTAAAGCTTTGTGCCATGCAGTCAGCAACGGTACACGAGTGGGCCTTCGGCTCTGAGAGCCCATATTAATGACGGTCCGTTGAACAGTTCGCACGCTGACACTTGTAGATGTCCCATCATTGAAATCCACGGCAATATGAGGAAGTGTTGCACGTCTATCTCGTTTAAGGATTCACGTCTGACGTCAATGGTCCAGTTCTTTCAAGGTCTTTTTCCGGCCGCACCGATGGCGGAAATTTGATGTTTTACTGATATCCGATATTCACGGTACACTCGTGAAATGGTTGTACGCGAAAATCCAAATTTCATCCCTACTTCGGAGATGCTATGTCCCATCTCTCGTGCGCCGATTATAGCGCCACGTTCAAAGTCACTTAAATCTTGATAACCTGCCATTGCAGCAGCAGGAACCGATCTAATATATTTGCCAGACATCTGCTGTCTTATATAGGCGTTGCCGACCACATCGGATTACGATTATTGGTTGCATACCCCCGTTATTTGCAAACGCACGCCTGTATCAGTTTTTCTGGCTTTTCAGTGTGTCTATACTTACTTCGCACTTACTTTCTATCGCACGATATCACCTTTCCTTACGTACAATCGAGTTCTATTGTGTACCTTAAGTTTCACTCCTGAATTCTCTAACATTCATCCATTCGTAGCTTTCAAGTTGAAAACCGATCTTTATTTCAACTCCTAAGTTCTTTCCCTTCTAATTGATTTCGATTATAGTCTTATCCAATGAGATAAATCGACGTTTCGGCAGTAAGACTTATTACTCCTCCCTGTCCTTCTGGTATGAAGCTCTCGTGTGTCTTCGCTTAATCAATAGCCTGTTTCAGCGAAACACGAAACTGCAACAGGTGTCAGGGGAATCTATTTCTCAATACTCTGCAAACCGTTTGTGTCGAACCGTACATTTCACAAGAACAGGTACTTTGTCGCATCTATTTATTTTTTCATTCGACATGGAATAGTTAAAATACAATGCATTACTCTCACTGAATTTTCTTATTGCATTTGGTGTAGTTTGGAATTGCATTTCGATTTAATTGAAAGATAGATATTAAACTGAATTCCCCAATTTCATTTGGAATCTACTGGATATAAGTAGAGAGAATTTGAATTAGTTTATGGGAAAATAAATATGAAAAGAATTTAAGGCTTTGAATAGTTTTTTATAAGTTTTTATAAACTCATAGCACTTTTATTTATTTTTTAAAGTAATTATATTATTTTATTTTGAAACTATACATTTACCTTACCCTTTTAATTAATGTTTTCAACAGTTACACCACCTTATAGCACATTTCAGCCTCAGATTTCATTCAGAGTATGTATAGGAAGGAAACGGGATACATATTTATCAGACATGCTCTGAAAAATATTACAAGATAGTAAAATATCGCCATGATATCTGAATCTCGAAAGAAAGGTAAGGTGTAAAAAAAAGCAAATAGTGGATTGTTAACCGGATTTAATTATCATGCTCATTTAAAAAAATACAAGAAAATCGATAAAACTTTTTATTTGTAAACATTTATACTTTTATTACAGTAACAATTAACAGAGCATGCAATGGCAAAGTTTGAATACAGTAAGCAAAAGCAAAGCCTATAATTTATAGCATGCTGCAATAATGAATGCTTACATTAACAATGGTAGAAAAGTTTTACTTGACATGGGTATGTATACAAGAAAGGTTTTAACACAATATCAATATACTTCTGCTATTTAAATTTTACAATAAAACATCATCTATTATATATATAAAACTATTGTTTTTATCCAATGCATTAAATTTTAATGGATGAATTTTTGCAATTCAGCTGTGTCAATGGTCTTGTAGAGAGTGACGTAAAACTTAGAGAAATATGTAACATACTAAACGTTTTTCTAGTATTCCAGCAGTATATTTTTCTAGTAGTATAGATTCAACATCTTTTTACGATGAATCAAAATTGCATTCAAAAATAATTTTTTTTAAATTACTGAATGAGATAAGGCTTATAGTTCACATTTTTCTGCGCGTGTTCCATTTCAGCATATAAATAGGGAAAGAGGGCAGATGGCGATGCTACCATTTAACAATTTTTAATAAATTCAGTTTTTGAAGTTAATTTTTTTGAAATAATCCATTCACCATCTTACTCGCCATCTTACTCTAACTTCCCCTACATTACTCTTACACTTAAAATTATTAAATAATTAAATTTTCATGCTGTTGTGTAATTAAAAATAAATCCAGATAGGAAACGGTACTATTTGTAATCTGGAGTAATCTTCAAAAAATTCTACATCTAAAGTGAACACTGTGTTCAAATGTAGTATCTAACTCGTATTTCTTTCAAGAATTTCTTTACATTTATATAACTGTATTTCCAAATTTTCACTGCGAGTGCAACTCTCCTCCATATTAACAGAAAATGTTAACAATTTGCCAACGTGAAATAAATAAAGTCAGTAGTAAATTTTCTCATTAAAAATAAATTGAATCACTACAAAAGACATTTATTCTCCTTTACTGAATTAACCGCATTTTTATTCGGAATCTTAGAGTTTTGGCTGCATTACAAGCATTTTAAAAAGAAATTGATTTGCTTGTTTCACGAAATCCATTGTTGTCAGCCACCATCGAATAAAAGTCAGCCCAAACAGAAATCAATCTGCGTTTTGGTGTGTATTGATATCTTTATTTCTTTAACAGTCTTCATTGTTTCTAAGTGTTAAAGTTTATAAGTTTAAATAAAAATAGTACTCTAATTACTCACAAGGCAAATCTTTAAAAATTGACTATTGTTGTTTGGAATTATGATAGAGGAAATAAAAATTGATCTCAAGTGTTTAACATATGAATACTGATTTTTATTTAGGATATTTGATTTATTTACTCTTATCGTATGCATTGTATTTTCTTCATATCTGATATTACACTGAAATAGCAAGAAAAAATCTTCTACGAATGCACACACTTAAAACATATTTCCGAAATAGTTTTGCTGTTTCATAATACTCGGATATTTACCAAAAATACTTTTCAACCAACTATATTTCATTGTGAAAAGTAAAAGGATAATAAATAAAAACTTTTATAATTATAACTAAAAATTTTAAATTTATGTTAAGAGGTTTTTACACTAATTTTCCGACCTCTACAATCCTACTTTAAATACAATAGAATGGCTAATTTGCAATTAGGATATGTAAGAGGCTTTTAAAATCAGTTTTCTTCACATCAAAGTCTCGTTTGAGTAATATGTATGATGATTTAAATGTCGATACAGTTAAAAACTTTTCTTGCACATTTTACATCAAGGACAGCGTTAATACTTTTGTTTGACCTTATATTAATTTTTTTATTTGAAAAGAGAAGACCACCACTTAATTTATTTTTAAACAATCGTAATTTTTAGTTTTAGAAATAACAACTCCTTCATTGAATTTCATCTACTTTCCTATTTTTCTTTTTCCTATTTTTAGCACCTCATGAAAAATTCAATGAAATATATTCACCTTAAAATTAAAAAAAGACAACTTTTTTATCAAAATTCTGATAATTTGTAACTGTACTAGCACTCAAGGAAAGTGTATCAGTTTGATTTTTCCAAGACTGTCGTCGTGGACAAAAGTTAAATTTCAGTTAATGCCACGAATTTTACTATAAAAAGTAGTAAATCAGAAGACATTTTTCACGATTGCTAAAAATAATCTAAAATTTGGGTTTATGATGCATGTAAATAATTTACAAATATTTTAGATATTACCTCATTAAAGAACTGTAATGAAATAATTGAACGTAACATGAAAATGGGAAAGTAAACACGTTTTTTATTAAATTTGAAAGCTTTATTTACTTTCAGTAAAAACTATTTGAATTTAAATATGAGCAAGTACAAAATTTTCATATATTAAACTAAAAATGCATTACTCCTAACAAGAATTGCGACATCTTATGACTGATGAGAAATTTTTTGATCTTTTGAATTTTTGAAGCTAACAATAGTAATATGAACAGTTTCTTAAGTTTCTTTCCTTAAAAGCAGTTTTGAAGAGTGTTCCTCCTCAATGAACACAAGTTCATATGTTAAATTTTTTTATACAAGACTTTCCATGTAATAACAGGAGCTGAGATTAGAGCAGAATTGTCCTTGATTCTCAACAAACTCTTACAATTCACTTGTATCAACCACTTGGTGTTCTTGAATCAATGATAAGCTCCGTATGGGACTTGATTCCTTTGTCCTGTAAAATGAAAATTAAATTAGAAAAAGATTAGCACTTGCTTTACATATAATGCAATTCTTTGACATCACAGTCACATGACAAACGAAATTTGACTTCTAACCGCATGTTGTCTTATTCTAAGCTTTAATCATAAGACTTTTTTCATTTTTCAAGATGGATAGTGGATTGCAAAATTAAATTGTCTTGTTATTTTCTATTTATATCCCGTAACTATGAATTGACGCCATTATGATTCTTTGCACAAAATAGCCGAATTCCTGTCTAATTTTACTTCATAATCAGTAGAAAAATTAATTTATGAAATCCTCTGATACCATCAATTTGAATCAAAATACCTTTATTATATAAAGCTACAAAAAAAATATACAGTAATATACTATATACAGTAATAAAAAAAGAATAAAACAATAAAATAAAATTCGATTGCAAATAAAAGACGTTGCGTGCATTGTGGTCTATTTTGAGGAAGAGATGAATAATAATGGGGCAAGACAAAAGATTATTTAAGAAATCTTCGAGTGAGTTACTCGGCATTCATCACGATAACAAACTGTGGGAAGAAAAATTAATCATTCAGGTTCCCTAGAGTTATTATAAACATACACTCAAAGAAAAAGTATTCCTTAGACAAAACATGCTGAAGAAATATTTTTCAAAACAAAAAAATCATGCATGTGCATTATTAACAAAGACAAACTACACTATCATAATTAATACCATTCAGCCATATACTATTACTCTAAATATTTTCCCAACTCCTCTGATTCATCCGTTTGTATTCGACATTCCAAATACAATGATGTAAATTACCTTAATATACTGGATTGCAAAAGTTCGTAATCCCTTGATTAATTCTCAGAGCAATTTCCTATCTGCCTTGATTGAAATCAATAAAATGTTAATTTAACTCTTGTTCTTTTCAATTTTACGTCTTCATCATCAGTGTGATAAATCATTTTATTACATGTAAAAAATTCTATTTTCTTTTTTAAAATAGTCGTTTAAATATAGCGAAGATATTTCAAACCATATTCTATTTTCGATTTATATTACAACTTTTTTCTCTATAACTTTGTAAAATACAAACTTTCCTAGTTGGTTTCATTGCCACGTTTTGTCAGTGGAAAAAAGAAAAGAAAACTGTTGCTTAAACCAAACTGCCTTAGAAGCTCAGCAAGAGCTATGAGGAACAGCATCAGCTGGTAGATCGAACAAAGCACTTTAAACACTTTTTCTCAATCGAATCGATTTAAATTTGAGGCGAAGCTTGCGGGTTGATTCTCCGCGATGGAATGCTAGGAGTTTACCACAGCTGCTCCGCTAAGGCGCTTAGAAAAAAAGCTGAAAATTCCAGAAAAAAATTAAGTAGAAAAGAGCGGTAAAAGAGATGCGAAATAATTGGACATTTAACACAATAAGTTTACAAGATTTCATTCAGTGTTGCTCAAAGCATATAGCCATAGACATTACTGCTGTTCATAAAAAAAAAGTCATACGTTTTGTTTTCTGCTTCTTACTTTGTTTTCAGGTAACTGAGATCACAAGAATAAAATCTCTTCGCTAGCTTTATTTCGAAGATCTATTTATTCAGAAAATTAGTCCCAAAAATGCATCTCATAATAATTTTTTTCAACGAGTTTCGTGTATCATTTTACTATTCTTTCACTTTTCGTCTTGTAAAACCAAGACGTGCATTTTTGACTGTTCTAAAGTGTCCCTGAAGGGATTTGAACGCGTTTCCAACTGGCATAATTAAAATATGCATTTTCCTTTTTGATCGAGGAAATTAAGTATATTTTTGAGTTTTGGACAATGCTTGTTTAAAACAACCACTGACCTACAAGAGTTTAATTCCAAACTTTCTACAGATTTCAGAAATAACTTGAAAATACTGAAAAGTTAATAACACAGAAACATGTTACGCAATTAAATTTTATAAATAACTAGTTATATGCATTTTAAAACTAAAATGTTGCTTCGAAAATGATGATAGAATGACAGCTCGTTTTTTACTATCTCTAAGCTAACAGTGGAGAGGACGTATGGAATTAGTCGATTGCAAGTTCCATTGCGTAATTCAGGCTTTAAAAATTTCTGCTCATTGATTAGTATAATCAATTGCTTAAATTGAAATAATTTAAGGGAAAAATAACTTTTAAAATTTCATATAGTTCTTTTTATATAGAATGATTAAATAATATGGACTCAACGAAAAAAGGTATTGACATATTTTGAGAAAAATGGCTCTTTTTTTTATTCAGATGACGCAGGTTTTAACTTTATCCAATCCACCTGAAACTTTGACAATCTCATTTTTACACAAATTGGCAACTTTTTAGGGGTTCCACTTGAAGGGAAGAAAAAAAGCAATTTCCCTTTTATCTCAAGACACTCTACTGCAGATTCATCACTGTTCATTTTTTCCAGTTCATCCAGCATTGCCAGATTTTATCTTACACCACATCCTCCAAATATTGCCCCAGCGAGAAAGAATCGCACCGATTGTGATTCAACGACAGCTGATATTCTGATAGATTACACCACACATACACTTGCTTGTGGAGTGTGGATTGTCCAATGGAATAGATAATAGGTAGTTTATCAAAATTTTCTTTCAGAAGATCGAACCCGACCATTCAATGAGGCCATACAGTATCTCTCTCTCTATATATAATGCTAAGGTACGTGGCCCAAAAAAGGGGTTAATTTCTCTTTTGTCGATGATAAAGATCGGTTTGTTTACAAAACAAAACCGGTAGCCTCCGCCATGTTAGGCATAACTTCATAAAAATAGCCTGCTACTATATTCGTTTTGGTATGAAACAACTTTTCTCGCAGTTTTCTCGAGTTTAAGACGTAGAGTTCACGATATTTCTTACAATATAATGAAACATTGGATGAAATGATTAAAAATGGATCAGTTCGAAATGAAGCAGGTGGGCTTATGCGAGCCAATGAACATTCAGGTCAACGTCAAAATAGTTTAAGTCAGCGTGTTGAGCTTTTCTAAAAAAAATAAAGCTCATTAAAAAACTAAGTTATCAAACCCTCCCCTCCATCCAAAATTCAGCAATCTCTAAAATTCCAAACTACTATATACATGACAGACGAAATCGCAAAACCCCCTGTTTCACCATCATTCAGCGCATTTCAATAGCATAAGAGTCAAGGCATAGCTCTTCAATCCCAGCGTTTCCAGTTCGATCCTTTAGTGACAAAATTTTTTCCCAAGTATTTTCTCTCGCTATCATTACCGCCTCCCATAATTAACTCATCTTTTTAGTATCACTTGAATAGCTTAATCGATTTATTTTTAATTCTTGAAAATTAAAAACTTTCAACAAAAATCTTCACACATTTTTCTTTCTAATATTATTCATTAATAAATTCTCTTCATTTGGTGCATCAAGCCATATCTCATTTACGGGGGCTGCGGCCCAATCAATCGTATCAACTACGGAACGGATGGTGAACGGGGAAATGCGTGGATAACGGTGCGCAGATACTTTGCGCGGGATCAGCTAATCTTGAATGAGTATTCAAAATATTCAGTATGGTCAAAAATTTGTATAATATTCTAACGTACCGGCATGAATTGATTCTATTCCTGACAACAATGTTAACAATGATGTTTCTACTCGATACAACGGTCCATTTTAGTAAATATTTTTGTGTATCGGGACATCGTCACGTACACATGAGATTTCCAGCAGTATTTCTCTGATTGACAGCTTCTAAAGCTGAATTGCCGTCTGTCGGTGACATCAATCGTAAGAAAGAAAAATAAATGCATGAAAAAAAATCCTGACCTCTCTCATTAATCTCCTGAAAGAATAAGTTACATAACATTGCCATAGTTTACATAATATTCCATTTAAAAAAACAGTCGGCTTTTTTCTAGTCACCCAGTATTCTGATTAAATTCGATATTTAAAAAAGTTTATTGCACACCACTTTTATTCAATATTTTACTAAATAATGAGTTTAACCCGGTTTCTGTGAAACGTTACAATTTCAAGGGTTCTTTTAATATTGCGCACTTTATTCTTGTATAAATCTAGTTAAATTTATTCCATTTCTTAAAAATAATAAAGCAATAAAAATAATGAGCAGACGCATGATAATGTGCGTATGAGACCAATATATTCATCAAATAACTGATGTATAAACTAAAATATCAGTTACTGAAAAGAATTCTAGGATCTTTTAGAACATTTTGCTTTTATTCGCGATGTTGTATTTACTTTTGTTATCCAACTGTTACTGTATACATTAAATCCATTTTGTACAATAAACTTGTTAATAAAAATACTGAATCACCAGAAATATTATATCTCTGTGATTTGATTCAGAGAATATTTGTTCACTCTCTTCTGTGAATCGTTTTCCTCTAAACAAGCGATTTATAATATTTAAGTGGAACTGACAGAAAGAAATTAATTTATAAGAGAAAGCGGTGTCGTGCATCTAGAAAAAAATCCACTTCCAATCTAAAACACCGATACTTCTTATTTCTTCAAAACTAACCCAAATTGTTGCTTTCGTACTTTTTGGAGGGCAAGTGCGCATGTATAAGGAATTCTAATTAAGTTACTAAAAAGTTTTGAGATTCAGGAAGATCAAAGTTCAAGAAGAACTCAGAATGCTAATCTTTTCAACCCGTGAAGAACTCGAATGGGGATCATGCTGGGTTTTTCAGATCAATTGTGAACGTTTTTCTTAAGAAGAACTTTAGTAAAGAAAGCATTCTCACGGAGATTTAGGAAGTTAATTTTTTTTCTCTTGAGAAAAAACTCCTTGTGCACCAACAAGTACAACACAAAGCTTAAAGAATAGGAAGATGGTTGATGATTGCAAAAAATGCAAGTACATCATTTTTCGGCTTTATCAGTATTTTTAAATATTTAAATCTTCGCCACCAAAGTTTCTTTCATATCTTGTGGCATCTTTTCGAATTTAAACTGTAATTTTTTACAGTTTTATTAA
>BGPR01001719.1:79235-92487 GCA_013235015.1 Araneus ventricosus
AGCACCCAGTGTTCATATCATAATTGAATAATAAATCTAATTTTAACCTTTGGCACCAATCAAGAATTAACAAAGTTAATTAACAATGATGAATTTCAATTCTTGGTTCACTTGCTCATAAATTATTCTTCTGATATTTCTAACCTACTTGTTTGCTTTGAAGACTGTGTCAAGAATATTATAAGATGTAGGGTATTGTGACAGTCAACATATATTTTTCTTTCCAAGAGAAATATATTATTTTGTTTAGATAAAATGTTGATACTATAGTTTCAAAACGGAATGCATTAAATCGAGAAAAATTGGAATTCTCTGTAGTTCGTAAGATAAATTATGGATTTGTGTGATAAAATTTGCGTTTCGAAATTACACAATGTTACAGGAATGAATCCCGTTATTTTGAACCGTTACCAGATAAAGAGTTAGAGCTAGAAGACCATTCTCGAAATTTACACGCCGTACTAAAGATGTTTGATCACTTGCCAGGTTTAACTCTACAGCATATATCACACAGACAGCGTATCGTAGAGTGGTAGCGTGGGCACGAGAGTAAAGCTACTCGCCAGAACAGTTTGTAACATGTGACCGGTCAGACAAGATGGAATCGTGGACTGTATTCAATCGGCTTAAAAATGTTCACAATAGTGATGGAAAATCGTTAGCAGCAAAAATTCAAGTCAATCGGGTGTGATTTTGACGGCGGCGACGTAGTTTGCCAAAAATGCCACGATCGGCGCCAAAAGAATCCGCTCATCCGACATTTGAATGTCTGAACACAAAATCCGAGGATCCCCAGGATTAGCAAATCAATTTATGCAAATTATATTTTATGTAATACTGGAATTTGGAAGTATAGAAGAAGTTACTTTTTTTAAATTAACTATTAATAATGTTGATGTGAATTATTCACTTTTGTCTGGTGAAATATAATCAAGGCGGTTTTTTTATGGGTAGAATTTTTGATACGTTTTAATTAGGCATTGCATTTAAAATTATCATTACTTTCTGGCTAATATTAATTGAAGTATTTTGAAATTGCTTTAAAAATATCATCTTTTGTACTAATATGTAACAAAATAATAAGATTTAGTTCCATTTTCTGAAATAGAGTACAGGAAATTATATATTGAAGGAATTCTAAAATGTAGTAACAGGAAGAAAAACAAACTGCAATCAAGTAGTATGAATTATAATGCCCTTATACTTCATAGCTGTTCAAGAAATAAGATTTTTTATTGGACATTCTGTTCTTTTTTGTTCTTGTATTGACTGGCACTAACATTCATAAACCATTCCATTAACTAACATTCTTTTTTGGTGTATTAACTGATATACTTGGTATTGCTCAGGATGAAAATGCTTTAATGTCTTGATATTTTTTAAAGAAATAATTACTTCTAAAAAATATAATGCTCACAATCCTCTCATTGCTTGAAAAGTCCTTATTTCAAAATATAAGTTGGGATATCAATTGAAACAAACAATTTTATAAACTTTGCACAGAAAGTATCTGCATAAATTAAAATTTGGTTCTTTACAAAATTATAATTAAATGTTATGAGTAGCAACTCAGAGGCACAGTGGTTTATAATATCTAAAATTTTCGTCCAATAGAAATTTTAATTGACAATCCATCCTATCTTTTTTCAAAAACTTCAAGAGCAATTGATAGTGTGCATTATTTGAAAAATAATAAAAATAAACTATTTAATAAATTATTATGCAACACATGCTTCATAGTATTTCTGATCAAAACTGAGTAGGTTAGATTAAACATGGGAACATTACACTTCTTGAAAATAATTTATATGTTTCACTTTTATTTACATAGATGCTGCAGCCTTTTTGTTTGCGTCTCAACGGCCATTTCCTTCCCCAAACTTTTCTATTTGTCTCTCCTTTAAAACCGTTCCCAGTAATTCTGTTTCTGTGAAATCTATATCTGTGAGTTTGAGTTTGACTTTAAGTATGAAATCCAAACAAGAGGAGAAACAAACAACCACGGTCGCAAGAAGAGAAAAAACAAACACCGAAAAGCCACAAAATGTTAGCAGCTAAAAAAAGGGCGATAAAATAATCAAAAGTGGAGCTGGCATTACCTGACTTTGAATGCACCCCCAACAACGACCGAAATCCAGTGAGACCAGATGCCTCAATGCGTCACGTGCTACAAACTTTTTGGCGAGTGGCATCACCCTCGTGTCCACCATAAGCTGTCCGTGTGATATACGCTTAATAAAGGTTATACGACGCCTTTTCTTTGGAATTGGACTAAGATCCTGCGATCACAAAGCCGTTTCACTCTCACCTGATCATCGGGCTGAGTTTCACCCCTTAACTGGTTTGTTTTCTCGTTCGTAATGACAACCGCTGTTTTGGAAATGCTTTGTCATTTTAATTCAATTGAGAACCTAAAGGATAGTTAAAATAATTAAGTAGTCGACTAAATTTTTGTATCGAAATGGAACGTGTGTGAATGACTTTGTTTATAAGTTTAAATTTGCAATAATTCGATGCACGTACGGTGTACGGGCAAACCAGTTAAGGGGTTAAATGAGAAATTGTTCAAAATGATCTAATGAAGCCTCGGTGTTCAATCCTATGGCTTCAAATTGTTGTGATAATTTAATTTAGGCCAAACAATATTTTGAACTTCCAGCTTAATAGACGGTACAGCTTCATTAATTCTGCATTTCAGTACATCTATGTGGATAGATATATAGGATAGGACATATATTTGTGTATATACCTAGTTTTTGCTTACAAAGACTGAACGGAAGCGCTCAGTTTCTTAACGAAAATGAAGTCTCTAAGCCAGATTTTTTAAAAATTATGTATGACTTGATTGCATCACCACTTATATACCATCTGAGTATCTCGGAAACATTTCTCAGTTTTTAATGTATTTGTAATATTTAACGCCACCCAGGAGAAATTGCTTTTTATAGTCGTGATCTTACTCACACAGATCTCACGATTTCAAAATAAATTGAAGTCTTGAATTAACTGCGATTACTGATAAACAGTAGAGCCCCGGCGATCAGAACCCCAGGAATCCGAAATTTCGTATAATCCGAACTTCTTTTTTTTTAATTTTCTGAAAATGTTTTACTGAAAAATGAAGGAAAAATAACAATTACGAATCGGAAACAAAGCTAATGTTTATTCCTAACTTGAAAGAAGTTTTCGAATTGGTGTTTAAGAATGAATACAGCACCTTAATCAGCAGAAACAAACTCGGATATTTTCTTTTTACCCTCAACTTGTTTGCCACTGTACCGTGTGAATCATCGCGTGCTCTGTCCGTACGCCATCACAGAGCACCCAAAGTCAATACTCTACTGCATTTGGTATATCAAGAGTATTTTTCTGAATTTCCCGGATAATCTGAATTTCCCGAAATCCGAACAGAGGTCAGCCTTAATTACTTCGGATTCCCGGGGTTCTAATTCACTACTTTAGAAACCTCTCTGCTGCAGGTTCAATCTTATCAAACAATTGCCAAATAATCATAGCAACTGCATGTTCTTGGACAGATCTAGGATCAAAATGAAATTTGTCCATTGCTCTTGTTGAATTGATATGGTTGAGCTCCATTGTTCTTATGTTAGATCTTGAAAAAGAAAATGGTGATCTTAAAAAATAAAGATGAATTTCATGAGTGAATGAAGTTCGAAAGCTATTTTGTGTTAATTAAATATTCCAAGTAATTAAGTTGATTATATTCGAATACTGCTTCAGAAAAACACTTAAATGAATATTTAAGATTCAAATTTTGACGCCGTGAAAAAAAAACTTTATATCGCGAATTTCTTTTGTAATGGAAAATATTAAATTACTCAATTCAGCTTCTTTATATATTTAGAAAGACAACCATAAGTAGAATCTATAAGATGCCAAAGGAACAAGAACCTTTAGGATGCTAATTGTAAAAATTAGAAAAAACGCTAGTCGTTGGGAAGAATTACAAAAAATAATATGTAAAAATATATGGAAATTTTTAAGATTATGATATTATTCAATTGCAAGTGAAATACGAGAGCTTAATGTTTTAGTATTTCACTTAACTTATAAAATAATAACTTATAAAAAAATTCTAAATATATGTGAAAAGTATAAATATATTCTTAACTTGTAACTGTATAGAATGATAGAAGCAATTGCACGATGAAAGAAGGTACTTAAAATAGAAAACGCCCGTCGAAGGATAAACCTAATTCCTTCATTTTCTCGCTATTAATTACATTTGCGTATTGCTTGAAAATTTTTTACATAAATATGTTTTACAGGTGATAATTAGTCACAAAAGTGAGCCTGAACAGACATTATTTTTAAATTCAGTACTAATGTTGAGTACTGCAATGTTTCTATTAAGCAGGTCAACACGCTCACTCCACGCCATGCATATGGCTCTCCATGCCATTCTATTTTTAGACCATTCCTTTAGTAGGGACAATGACGATCATTGATCCAATACAACACACTCATTGAAAGCCCCTCCACTCACTTCAAGTCTCTCCCTCTCCAAACGCCTTCACTGACTATTCCAAATGACATGTACGTAAATCCAACATTCGACTGCACGCCACTGAAGAACAGACCGGTTCCCACATTCATGTTCGGTTTTGTGTGCTCTTGAATAACCGGGTTTACGCGACGCTTTACAGGCATGTATTTATGGTATTGTAATATAATTTGATATGCAACTAGATCTTTGTACCCACATTCTCAACACGCACTCAACGCTTTGTTGGATAAATGAACATTAAACACCATGTGCAACGAATTAATAAAAGAATATCAGAAAGATGATATCATTTAAAAACTAAACAACTCCCATTATTTAATTAATATTTAATATCAGATTGGACTTATGTGTATCATTTTGATTTCGAGTCTCATTAATCGCACTGCAATTCTATTCCTAATTTTACTATTTTCAAAATTGCAGGATAATTTATTTTCAACAAAACTAATTACTCGAAAACAAATGGAAAGAAATCGTAATTACTATGAGAGATGTTTACTTAATTGCTGCTAAAATTTTTTAGTTTCAATGGCTACTTGAGAAATTAAAAGTGGATGATTAATTAAGAAAAGTTTATGAAATAGAAAACAACCAGGATTATGTTTGTTTTAAGGATTGACATTTTAATATTAAAGTGGTAGAAATTTCATTTATTCTGATATCAAATGATTATCTTTAATCACGTCTTCTCTGTCAATAACATTTTTGTATTTACCATACTGTTGCAGATAATTTAAATAGATTTATGATCAACCGATGCTAATGAGAATGACTTCTAACAAAGGAAACAAAATTTTTGATGCATTCTCTCTTCCAAACAATTCATCACTCCTTTTAAAACACAATTTCATCTCATTGTCCTGTTTCTTTGAAATTTAAGAAGGATAAATTAGAATTAAACGTAAGATCTTTACAGCTCATTATTATCAAAGAAAGACATCAGACAATTATCTGAAGTGTTATTCTCTTTAGTTAGACGAGGGTTCAAAGATACGACTTCATTCCAACTTGCATCCCATTCTCTAGGCTCCACATCACATTAACCATAGAAGATTTTAATCTGCCTCCACATTTAAGGTGTGGTACATATCCATCAAAGTTTATTGAAGGTTCATTGTACTGTGTATCTTTGGATCTTAACTCCTATTTCCTCATCGTCTTAAAAATAGGACAGCATATATAAGTGGCGTTTACATAAATTCGTTTGAATATTTTAATTCAAATTAAAGACCATTTATTATTTAAGAGACTATATATTTATCTTCATCGCAAGTTTAAATTAGTGTTCAGTATTTTTTATTAAATTTTTAAAATGTCAATTTTTGCAGAATTTTTATTTTACACTTTCAACACGCATGTGTTTTAAAGTTTTGAGCTCTAAGAAGAAGATACATATAAATTTATCGAGGTAATATGCCATACTTTTAAACAGTAAAAAAACATTGTTAAAAATTATCTAGAAAGTCATTTTAACTTGATTTTTCGACTATCCTAAAAATAGTAAAATGGTACAATCTATTACTACCTAACACCCATAATGGAGATAATCCCTTTTTTCTCTGTTACATTCCAAACATTTTTACTCTGCAACTAACACAGGCGCCTAACAGTCTGTCATACCATGTACCAGACATACAAGAAGGGGGAGATAATTATTCTAAAGGAAAACGCTCATGAAATCAGTTTGCAATTTGAAATTCATCGAAGCAGACCTAGTTTTTCTCGTTTTCGTATGCTTGGATTTTGTTTTCTTTTGAAAATAATTTTGATGGTAGTATTTTAAAATACCATGTTAATTTTTCACGTGGCAGAAAACAGATAAAAGCTCCAATTTGCATACATTCTACAATAAACATAAAAATGGGGCTGACCTGTTTGATAACCATGCAGCAGATTATTTTACTTCAATTCAAGGAAAAAATTGGTACCTTCCTATATTTATTAATGTGTTTGAAAAAGCATTTGCTGCTTCATGGAAATTCAATTAGCTATTTAGTAATGATAGATAGAGCCTGCTTCATTTTCGAATACATATAAAAGTTCTCTATTTTGGACTTTCTATTCCAAAGAAACCATCTTGCTGAAAACTGGGTGTTCAACATGTTAACGAAGGTTTTCGAAAGCTTGAAAATGAAAATGTTATTTTATTTTATAACCCATGGCAGCCGGCCTACCCGTTAGGGTGTCAGACACGAATGTACATGTTATTGTAAAAAAACCCAGAAAACCGACAAAGAAAATTCCACCTGTGCAGCAAAACCAACAACCATCTGTAAAAAATGTAACGCTGGACTACGCCTTAAGATGCTTTCTCCCATTCCCACCTAAGTAAAAACGAATAACAGTGGATTGTAACATTGTCCTATTTTTAGGACAGCCTAGACCAATGAAACTGATAAAAGTTTATTTTATGTGTATGTATAGGCTTAGAGAAACACGTATTTAAGATTTTATAAAAAATATTAATTATTTCAATGCTTGGTACGATACGGGTAAAATGGAAATTGCGTTTCAATTCTTCGACTATTCGAACCCGTAGTCGAGATGATGCCAGTAGTCTATCACGACTACTTACAACTTATGATATTTTAAATATCTCTTAATGAAGAATAATTAAAGGCTTCATTTGTAAACCGATTCTACTGAATGTATTTAAGATTTATAAAAATAAGCACCACATTGATTTTATCTTATGAAAGAAATTCAAGAAAATTTGATAATAACTGTAGATACTTTCTAAATTACATATCTACATTAAGATATAAAAATTTTGAAATGCTACAGCAGTAATTTTTTTCTTATTAAAATAAAAAGGGGAATTTTCAGAATAAATAAAAGAGAATTTTAAGGTGACCAGGGACCTTCAAAATCATTTTTTAAAATTTTCAACTAATTAATTTGAAATTTTGCAGGCATTAGTAGGGGCACTATATAAGATAACACACAAAATTTAATTGTAATATATATATTTGTTTCTGAGTTATGGGTAAAAATATAATTTTTAATAACAATTTATGACCGTTACGATAAATGTTCCATGCGCTCCAAAATTACTCGAAATCCCTCTAACTTTTTTATTAGTTACTCTAAACCTTTTCAAACAAAAATTGGGATGAATTTTCTTGTTTTAGAAAGGAATTTTAAAATTGTACCACATAATAACTCCAAAACATTGATTTTGGAAAAAAATGTGCTCAATATTTGATATATTTACAGTATAATAACAATATAACTTCTATATGAATGCCAAAAAATCTTTTCTATATAAGGTTATATACTTATATAAAATCTCATGAAATTTAAACAAAAATTGAAGCTCATGGAGCATTTTGAAATCTGGAAAATCTTCATTTTTCTCGTTTTGAGAAAACGGCATTTTAAAAAAGTAATTGCCTTTGCATTTGAATTTAATCAATAAAATGCTTCAAATATAATTTTGATTTAGTACTTAAACCTTTTTCATGTATTTAAAGCATAACATACACAGATCTGCATAATTACCCAAATTATATACAATTTTGAATATGGTAAAAATGTTGAAGCTTATCTCGTTCATTTTAGCAATTTTTGCTGTAAGCCATAAAAATGCTTCTCAAATATAATACAAAAGAAATTAACTTCAAATTTAAATATAATCAATCACATTATTTACACAAAATAAAAATAATCATAGAATAATGAAAAAAAACAGAAATTATAAAACCAAATGTTTTTCATTTTGAATTTACGGTAATGGTATTTTCATATGCGTAAAGAAAAAATCAACTTGAAAAAAAAAGAATACTGAAAACTAAAATACATTATATTTGCAGAATAAATAAATTACGTTTCTATATTTCTTGGATAAAAATATCTACAAAAATAGAATATATACAAGCTCAATGCTAAAGTGTTAGATACTGAAGTTTTGAAATTTAAAATGCTCCTGGCCCATAAGTCAGTCCTTCGGATTTCAGACACTGAGCATCAGATGCAAGTTTTTTAAACTTTTTACTTTTTCTATAATTTTAAAATCTTCAGATTCCCGTTTACATTTCTGCTTCTCTCTGCGATGATCTTTTCTAATGGCAATAAAAAGAGATGATATATTTTCAACGTCACAGTCGCTCATTAGACGCAAAGATGTTACACAGCCAAAGTTAAATTCGCTTACAGCAGAAGTAACTGCAAGTTCCAATCGTGACTTGGAAACAAACACCTCTTTTGGGCATTTATTCCAAATGACACTATGCAAACTTTCGTTTTGGTTTTGGGTTTTCGCTGAAGTGCATCGGTTCAAAATTTCCGTTGATGCCAGTCTTTGATAAACTGACATAATTTTTTCTACTACCACATTTGACAAAGGTGTTTTCATTGTAGAATGGCTTTTTGGTTTCTGATTTTTAGCTAAAACCCTTTGGTAAGAACACCATGAATTTTTTCCAACGGGGCATTTGCTGTGGTGCGGATTTTTATCGGTTGACATGCAATGATGCAATGTCGCAAATATAGAGGATTTCATTTTGTCAACATCTGGTGCATTGTCAGTTATTGCTTTTCGATAAAAATTTTGCAGTTTCTTTATGGTTTCATCTTTCAAACTGTCACGCTTTTTACCCCCCAGAGTGACACCTTTTTTCTTCCAATCTTGGACAACATTTCTCAAACCAGTACCAACTCTTTTTGCAACATGGTTTATACACTCTTCTTTCATGATGGTCACATTTTTTTCCATAAACTTGAATTTCATTCAGGTGTTGATGGATTTTGCCATCACCATCAGAAAGTAGAGTCATATACCGCATTTTTGCCTCTTTCACGGATCGTTTCCAGAGTATCGCAGCAGCATTCATCTCCATGCTGTTTGATGATCCATTAAAATTTTTTTGACAATCATTTTTATGGGAATCATGCCAAATGCGAAACTCTGGAGTATTTTTACAAAGCATGCCTTCACTATTGACACAATCGTGACAATACTTGCTAAGGACTTCAAAATCAATAACAAGTCCTGTAAGAATATCAATAACGATACCTATGCCATGTAAAGAAGTATGGCCTCGTTTTCCCCAGGTACCATCATATGAAACACATACGTCAATTACTTCCTCATTCTCGAGAGAGGAATCGCAGTCGATGTATTTTCCACGTACAACATCTCGAGACAAATCCAGAACTTGTTTTTTGAAATCTTTATTTTTAATGACTAAGTCAGACAAAAAATTTGAAAATTTTTGGTCTACTATCCATAGCAGGAATACCCAATATTATAGAAAAAGTTTCTAAAGCAGCGTGACCTTTCCCAATAGAGAGGAATGCCTTAACAAATTTATTGTTCACATCGAATTTCCTCGACGATACTTCCCTTTCACTACTAAATGTGGAATTATACTGATGTTGACAAGTTTCACAGATTATGGAAATATTGTAAGAAAATCCATATGAACCCTTCACGTGAACATTTAAAGTTTTTGATTCGCACTTGTTGCACGACACTTTTTTTAGCAGAGATGACCACATATTCTGGTCCATTATAGTGTATGCAGGTGATGGAACAGTTTGTGATTCAGCAAAACTGCTGATAATATTTAATTCACCATCTACATTATTTTTCTTCAATCACTTTTATTACTTTCAGCTTCTACAACAGCAGAATCATCAATTTTATCAACGCTTTTATTCCAGCGTTTCAGAGCATTTGCAGACTGAGCAGAGCGCCGTTTACATGGGCGTCCTTTTGGTTTTCGATATCTTTTTCTTATAAGATCCATAATAAAATAAAAAAATACTATATCAAAATAAAAAGAAATAATGAAAATAATGAAAAGCAGTAGAAACCAAACGATAATTGAAAAAATCTTAGACAGCAAGCGAGAACAGAAACCAAACAAAAGCAGTGACTGAAAAGTAAACAAACACCGGCAAGAAACAAGTAGTCTAAGTTGTAGTTAGAGGCTGTTGCCACTCTTTAAAGAAAAAATAAATGTTTAAAATAAATTAATTGTAAACCTTGGCGTTGGGGAAATGATGAACAGGTTTGTTTACATTTTGGCAGCTGTCAAAAGGGCACTTTGTTTACAAATTTTTAATTGCTTATAACTCCTCCAAAAATCATCGAAATTCAATTTTTTTTAATATTTAGCTTTTGAGTTTTTCTCACATTTAGAGTAAAAATTGAAAAATCGATTTCTTCATCCAAAACTGGTCTGGTGAAACTCCCTGGTCGCCTTAAGCCACGAAGAAAAATGTCAACTATCGATATTTACTTCATGGAGCGTTTGCTATATTGATTGTGGTTTTGTTTTCATATCAGAATTAACTTTCTGTGAGCAACAGTACGCGAGGAATAAGATGATAGCATATAATAACAGAAGACATCGCCTGGAGAAACACTTCAGGAATTATGAGCCATGTAAACAAGATGAGTGATCTTGATTAATTTTTCTATACGAAGCGGAAGCGAAGGAAAACTTCCATCGAAAGAAACTTCTTGATTTCAGAAATAGAGCTAATTGGTAAACAGACATTTATTTCGTTTAACAGGCGAGATCATATGCATAAAGTTTTCTAACTAAATAAAATGATTAAAATTGTTTTAAAAATATATAATAAAAATGTTGTTGTCGAGTTGGGAATATAATACTTAACTACACGTTCTCATTATTTAAAAGAGAAGTAATCAAAGAACTTTGAATATTTAGTAAACCAGCACAATCAGAGATGATAAGAATTTAAATATATTATTCATCTTTTTATTTTTATATCTTTTAGAGTTTTTATAATTTAGTTAAGGTAGATTGTACAAGGGATAATGTTTGACAAGAAAAAAGTAAATATTTCTTGATAGTGTAAGATAATCAAAGGACACAAATGCAAACTAACTGAACTGGTGAACTCAAACTAATTTTAGCTTGTTTATCAAACTCATGACATTATTTACTACAAATTTACAAAGCTAATTTTCATATCCACGGAAATACAGAATTATAGAAAGCAATGAAAAATAATTAATTCTACGCTCACTGCCAGATAAAATGATGTTTTTTGTGTATAGGAAATATGAATTATTAATTAGAAAATTACGCATAAATTTATAGTTTCTGTATTAAGTTGTTTTGCAAAAAAACATACAAAAAATACGGTTTCACACTACTATGAAAAGGCAAACACCATTAAAATACATAGTAAAACATTATATTATATGTATGAATATACAGTGTACAATTTTGGAAATTGCGAAGGTATTTAATTTTTATTTTGCACTTTATGAATTGAACTGTAAATAAATTCGTTTATTTGTAAATTTATTTAATGTCTTATTCGCATGTTTTTGTTTAAAACATTGTTTAAAGATTCTAATTTCTGGAGAGAATTTTTCCCGAAGTAAATTAGTTCTTCTTCTAAAAACACAGTAAAATTTTAAGAAAAATGCATTCAAAAAGTAGACTGCTGTTGAAACAGGATTTATTTATTTAATTATATGAATATATATATATTTATAAGGAAATGTATTGAAAATTTGAATGTAATTTTTGTCACTTCTTAATCAACTATTTCGAAAAATTTACGTCCTATTTTAAAAATTAATTGTAATCCAAAGTGCTTCTTAATCATTCTGTTTATATTATGAAAATGACAAAAATGGTGAACAATATACCCCAAAATGAGGTGAGATTGTACCAGATGGGAATGTACCAACGCGGGTTTTTCCTTCTATGAACACGCTGCTTACCAGAAATAAAAGCGAGAAGTTCATTACCATGGCGGTAATTGGTTCTGATATTATTAACTGCCAGCTTTCATTGTTAGCCTAAAACGCACACTTATTAAAAAAAACGTGTTGACACACTCCCTCTACAAACGAGTACTATCTCATTTCATTCTACGGTTCTCTAAGAAGAATTTAAAAAAATATTACTCTACTTGCTTTGTGGAGATGGATAATTGGCGTCCTTAAAATAAAAACTGTTGTTCAAACTTCCGTAAGAAATCAAAAGCCCACTAATATCCCAGGTGCAAAGGCTTGAGACTAACGGAGTTGGGTTTCTAAAAATAATAAGTTTTCCAAAGGATTGGAGAATTTTCAACCAAGCTTTCTGTATTAATGTTTTAAGTCATATGCATAAAAGAAAAACAAGTTGTCCAAGAGGGGATTGTTTATTCTCGTGACCGAAAAGTACAAATCTCAGTTGATTGGTCAGATAGCTTTTGCATGCACAACTAGTGAAAAGTATAAAAAAAGAAAGCTTTAAGTTCAATGACGCTGGCAAAAGCCCCACTTTTTATTTAATATATATATATATATATATATATATATATATATATCATGAAAATCCATCAATGTTAAATTGAAATGGATAAACAATGACTGTAGTTTATCTGTAAAAGCGTAAAGATCAGGGGTAAATAAGTGAATTCTATATGAACCTCTAAAAAATTAGAGAACAGTGTTAGCATAAAGCTAAAAGCACTACTTTCACCCCGAGCAATATGATAGACCAAGAATTCGAATTCGAATGGAATACCAGATATTGGAAATTATTTTACGTACCAACGCAAAATAATTTCCGTAAAAACGGAAACAAAACAAAATAATTTACGTAAAAAGCAGTCAACGGGAGATAGGACAAAGAATTGAACGGAACGCGTCGTGTAGGGTCCAGATGTTTAAGAAATATCAATTTACTTTCTATATTATTTATTTTAAATTATCTTCCCCTTTTGTTTATTTTCTCCCTATAAGAA
>BGPR01001719.1:92887-149269 GCA_013235015.1 Araneus ventricosus
CAGACATGTAAGTTTACTTTTAATGGCTTTTAAATTAGAATTACTTTAAAAATATTTATTTTGAGTATTTTACCTATGTTTAAGAGCTTTAAGAGTATCTTTAATTGGATACCTTGGCTTTAATTGTTTAGATAAACATGATAACATTGACCTTAATTTTCTACCCATTAATAATTCAGCTGGTGAAGCTAAATCTGGTGAAGGATATATTCTATAATCTAATAAAACAAGATATATATCTTTACCTTCTCTATCTGCTTTAATTAAACTTCTTTTTAAAGTTTGAATTGCTCTTTCTACCTGGCCATTAGATCGGCTAAAATATGAAGTAGATGTATTATGTTATATTCCCCATTCCTCAAAAAAATTTTTAAGAGCAAGTGAATCACAAGATGGACCTCCATCACTAATTACTTCTTCAGGAATCCCATGCCTTGCAAAAATTGATTTCATACAGTTAATAACAGAAAATGCATTAGTACTATTCATTTGTTGTAACTCAATATACTTCGAAAAATAATCAATAATAAGTAAATAATGTTTACCTCTCAATTAAAAAAAATCACAACCTACTTTTTCCCAGGGTCTAACAGGTATTGGATGATTTATTAAACACCCTTTATTATTATTTATCTGATATTCTTGACACAAATCACATTTTCTTATAAAATTGTCAGCATAATTATTTATACCTGGCCATTAGAAATATTCTTTGGCTTTAATTTTACAAGAAACAATACCTCTATGTGATGTATGAATATTTTCTGGATTGATTAGGAACAACTAAACGAGAACCTCTACATATTAACCCTTCTTTAGTTAAATAAAGTTCATCTTTACAATGCCAAAACTGTTTCGCATGTTTTCTCGTATTTATTTTATCAGGCCATCCATTTTTTATATGATAAACTACATCATCTAATTCAGGATCATCTTTAGTTAATTTAGCTAATTCTTCCCACCTGGTAGGGCTAGCTGTAGCTAGAAGAGAAAACTCAGCAGGTGATTCATAAACATTATCATCATTAAAAATTTTGACATTTAATTGAGCTCTAGAAAGCGTATCAGCTATAATTGTTTACCTGGAACATAAATTAAATTAACATTATATTTATTTAGCCTTAGAAGCATACGCTGTAAACGAGGATATATAGAATCATATGGTTTCTTGCTTAGTCCTAACAGAGGTTTATGATCAGTTTCTACAGTTATGATTCTTCCATAAGTATAATAATTAAAGTGTTCAAGGCCAAAAATTACAGCTAACAACTCTTTTTCGATTTGGGCATATCTTTGTTGAGTACTTGTTAAAGATACTGAACCATAGGCCACAGATTGAGAATTTTGCAATAACACTGCACCTAATCCATATGTTCTCGCGTCTACAAATAAAATTACATATTTGTTGGAATCAAAAATTTGTAAACAAGGAGCTTCTAACAATTTTTTCTTAATTAATTCAAAATCCCTTTCCATATTACTATCCCATAACCATACTGAATTTTTAATTTTTCTTTAAGAGTTGACGAAGGGAATGTGTCATGTTTGATAAATTAGGAGCAAATTTTGCCAAATAAGTGACCATACCCAAAAATCTTTGCAGTTCTTGTTTATTTTGGGGGGTTGGAAATTTTTCAATAGATTCAAGTTTTTTAGAATCTGGCTCAATTCCTTTCCCTGATACTTTATGACCCAAATAAGTTATACTTGATTTAAATAACTGGGTTTTCAAAGGGTTAAATTTCAAATTATTTTTTCTAGCAATATTTAACACATTTCTTAATGTTTGACAATGTTCTTCCATTGTTTTAGAACCAATACAGATGTCATCAAAATAAGGCACAACATTAGGTTCATTTTGAAACATTTCTTCCATAGCCTTCTGAAATTCTTCAGGGCTATTATTTAAACTAAAAGGTAAAACTAAAAATCGGTATCTTCCCCAAGGGGTAGCAAAAGTAGCTAAATAGGAAGATTCTTCATCTAATGCTAATTGCCAAAACCCATTTGTTGCATCAAAAAGTGAGAAAACAGTACTTCACTGCAAATTAATCATTAGCCTATCTGCAGGTGGAATAGGATAATGGGGCATTTTAATAGCCTCATTCAAAGGTCTAGGACCAATGCAAATTCTTAATTTATTAGGATTATCAATACCCATATTTTCCATTTTGTTTAATTCTGCTCTCACTTTATCATGCAATGCTAGAAGAGTTTTTCTAGCAGCAGCCACACTTGGTGTATAATTATCTTTTAAATGAATTTTAACAACTTTGTTTAGTTTACCTATACTAGAAAACACATCATGAAATTCATTAATAATAGAATAAGGTGTTTCAGCAACTATAGAATTATCAACATTACAAACTTTTACATAATTATCATTTTGAAATGGAATATTTCCATTTAAAACACAATTGTTTTTATTTTCAAGACACTTACCTTCTAATTGGTATATCCTTTTAATTAATTTTAACTTTAAACAAGAATTTAATCCTAAAATTGGAAGATTTTAAACTCGTTATGAGAAATTTACATTTCGAAGAACTATTTTTATTTTTAGCAGTCAAAATTAGTTCACCTATGATTGGGACTTGATTATTACTATAAGCTAAAATGGGTCGTGCATTTGTCTTAATTCTAGGAATATTTTCCCAGTTCTGTAATATTTCAAACGGTAAAACACTCACTTGAGCTTCACTATCCAACTTGAAATTCACCAAATTTCCATTCTTCTTCTTGAAACCAAGTGGAGTCATTAGTTTCGGATTGGCTTTCACTTCGGTTGTTTATTGCTAGGCAGGCGATAATAAATTTTCTTCTTCAACCGATGATACTTTTCTCCCTTCAGTGTTCTTTTTTATTGGAAATCTCTTTTTTTCCCTTGTTTCTGCACGTAATTTCCCAGTGATTTTTCAGACCACTATTCTTGCATGTTGTTCCGTAAGCAGGACACTTTCCATAACTGTGACCTAAATTACATTTCTTACAAAGATCTGATTTTTTGCATTAAAGTTTCGGAATTTAGGAGTTTCTTTTTCTACAAAACGGCGTTCTTTTTTCACAGCATTAACTTCTGGATGTCGATCAAGGGCATTCATCGCTTTTGACTTATTCCAATAATTATTTAGTCAAGAAAGTTACAGTTTTTTTTCTCAGTGTAGTCATTTGTGTTTTAAATCTCAGAAAATTCTAGTTCTCATAGAATGATGTAACCCATCTTGCAACCTTTTAGCTGAAAAAGGACAGTTTAAAGAAAATAGTGTCTTGAAACATGTTCTTATTAACTATTCAAAATTAAAACCCATAATAATTATTTAACCTTAGCATTTATTTTTTATTTCGTTTTTTCCTTTAAATTCTTAAACATGCACTTTTATAAACGAAATGTTGCTTCCGCACATGTAAACACACTCACTCCAATTATTATTAAGTGAAGGAAGGTACACTATTTTTCTCTGGATAGTTGGAAAATTTTAGCTGTCGAGAGATGAATAAGCCGATTTTTCAGGAACTTTTAGCTAAAAAGGACATTCAGTATTAAGCACACATTCATTCATTTGTCTAATCCAAACTGTACGACTCAAACTTATTTAATTCAAACCATCTAAGTCAAGAAAATTTCGTTGTTTCCGACTTCAAGAGATCCGCGGATTCAAACGTAAATAATCCTCCAAACTTGCGAGTATCAAATTCGACCCGATTTTGCATCCACATAAGCGTTTTTAATATATACATAAACAGATATAAAATCCAGGGATTCCCTTGCACGCTGCTGTCTTCTACGCAAATTGTATTCAACAGTTCACAAAAAAATTCATTTTAAATCAATAAATTCAAAAAAGTAACGAATTTTCCTATAACGCGCAAGCGATTAGTTCAAACGGTTAGAGATATGCTCGGCGTCAGGATTGGTAAACAAACTGATCGTTGCCAACGGGGAGAAAGAAATAGAGGTCTTTTTGCGCCACGCATAAGCGTTTTATGTAATATAGATGATTTTCAAGATCTCTTCACAAGCATCTCATTAGATACATTACAAGAAGTCGTAATGAATTATTTCTACGTCCTAAAAAAGTTACTAAAAATCCCAATAACATTCTGGAAAGATCTTATAAATTACTGTATTTGCAATAACTTTTTTTTTCAACGGGGAAAATATCTTTCAGTAAATTAAAGGCATCCCACAAGGGACCAGTTATTCATCTCTTCTTATCAATTTGTTTCTGCACTTTTTGAACGGAATATCGCTATTAATTCGAATTCAGCCTTTAGATTCATTGGTGACTTTATTATTTTTAACCATAAAGATATCAATACAACTAATAATATATCCAAATGAACTTAAATTAATCTAAACCAATAGCTATCAAGAACCAGTTATTTTTCTGGACTTAGTTATTGATTGCCAAAATACTTTAAAAATAGATATTTATGACAAAAGAAACGAGTTTAAATGTTTTTTTTAGTTCAATGCAAATAGATATATTTTTTGGAACTCAAATATCTCTTCCAAAATTTACAAAAACACTAACATTAACTAACATTAATCTTAATCTTAATCGAAACTCCTTCCCCCAATCTTAGAATTTTGACGCAAAAGAAAGTAACTTGATATTTCGTAAACATCCGGAACCTTCACGACGCGTTCCGTTCAGTTCTTTATCCTATCTCCCGTTGACTGTTTTTTAGGTACGTAAAATAATTTCCAATATCTGGTATTTCATTCGAATTCGAATTCTTGGTCTATCATAATGCTCGGGGTGAAGGCAGTGCTTTTAGCTTTATGGTAACACTGTTCTCTAATTTTTGAGAGGTTCATATAGAATTCACTTATTTACCCCTGATCTATACGCTTTTACAGATAAACTACAGTCATTGTTTATCCATTTAAATTTAACATTGATGGATTTTCATGACTTTGATATTTTCCACAAATCTTCTTGAATTTCAGCATTACTGCGCATTCGTTGCGTTTGTGTTTTATATTATCTTCCCATTTTGTTTATTTTCTCCCTATAAGAACTCTCGGCATTTTCTTTCCGCGGATTTTTTTCTTTACATCTTGTGAATTAAGAATGTTTATGTTGATTATGTTGCTTTTACAATTCTGTTAGGATTGTTTTTTATTTGTTATATATATATATATTTAATAATCTAAAATATAACTTGTTATATATGAACATATCAAACAAAGTAAACGAGACATATCAAAATGCAATTCAAAAACTAAAAATTTATTAATTAAACAAAATTTAAATTATGATCCTATATATATTTTTTTATATATATATTATTAAGTTGCATGTGGACAAAAAGAAATAATATTATGACTCTAATCCATTTTACTGATATACAGCTTAGCAAATATTATTCAATATAAGAACTGCCCGTCTACGTATGAATTGAATTTGGGAAAGATATTTTCATTTCAATAAAGTTTGAAAACTTAAAGTGTGTTTTGTTATTTGTCATAAATTAATTCTATCGACAAAAGCTTAAAATGAATATTTGTTAATTTAATTAAGATAAGAATATCTTTTTATTTCCTGTAAATTTAATTTTAAATAAATATAACGAAATCCTTTTAAGTATCTTCCCTTGTGTTTTGCCCAGAAAATCTCAGTCTCTCCTCCAGATTTTCTTCTTCAACCTTTGAAAAACCGGGAGAAACAAATTGAAAAACGTGGAATATGTCACGATTCATGGAAAAATTCTTTCTACTGTCAGTTCAATGACAATTTCTTCGAATCAAATACTCAAAAATATTGCAGTAAATATTTTGGGAAGTCTTATTTTGAGTGTTGGAAACATTTGATGCGAAATTTAGAGATGCATAATTTTTGTTTATTAGGCGTCTCAATTTTCACTTTATGTGCGATGTTTTTCGCCGATTCCTCCTTAATACTCACGATTGTTTCATTTATTGATGGAATGCTTCACAATAAGTTTGCGATCTTTGTTTACAGTTTTAAAACCAACATATTTAATATACTCTTTTAGACATTATTGTTTCAGAACCACTCCTTCCAATGAAAATATAATTAATGTTTTTTCTGCGGGAAAGCAAATGATTTTTAGCTAAATCCAACATTTGGTCCAAAAACAACGTTTTTATACGATTCCCATACATCTTTACTTCTGATAAAGTATCTATGGGTTTTATTTGCTAATTCAACATTTCTTTACGTAACTTTAATCTTTTATTCAGTTTTACTTAATGTGATAATCGCACAAATGATTTGCTGCATAAGTAACATTCGTTGTGCTATTGTAATTTACCTTTTCTCTTTTTTTATTATTTTCTTTCACAGTTTATACATTTTTTATATGTATCTCCGTTCTAAATATGTTTCCTTCTTTTTCACATCCTTAATTTTTTTTCATCCTCTTTTTTTCTTATCGGTTTCTACAGAATTATCTGGTTAGACAGAAAACAATTAAAATACTCTGGTAAACAATTTTGCTTCATATTGTTACAAATATTCCTTTTAGTTTAGGCTTAAAATTGATTTTTATACACTAAAAATTTAATATAGAATATCTCTCACGCAAAAAGTACATATTTTTCTACTTGAATTTACAGCGATTTTAAGTATTCAATAAGAAATATGCCATAACCTGAACTAAACAATCCAAGAATTGACCTGTATAGGACAATACTTACTGTTTTTTTTTATGAAGCTCATGCACGAAACTTTTTTTCAATTTCATAAGAATTTTCCATAATTTACAGTTTTTATTTTTTATGAATTCAACATGCAGAAGAAAAACGAAGGCATATTTATAAATATAATTAAATTGTTACCTCTAAACTAACAGATATGGCTTGTACCCGATACTGAAAATTCCATTCGCGGGTCATATCAATCGATAAATTTACAGACAATATTTAATTCTTTATGAAATCTTGTTCTAACTCATCATAGGATTTGGATCAATATTCTCAACATCATTATTGACTAAAACTAATTTCAAAATCATCGTTAAATTGTCGAGGGTAAATTCAAAATTTATTCAACCGACAAATTATCTAGATGTTTCTCCAGTTTATTAACAGCCGACATGCTGGTAATACTCATTTGACTTACAAATTGTTGATTTAACATGCCTATTTTAACCGAGAGCTCTTGCTGTAATTAGGAGAACATATTTTGTAATGAATATTCTAGATTGGTTGGTTAGATGAGGTCTTATAGAGTTAAAGTTGACTGTGCTACGAAACGCAAAAGTATTAGTAAAATGAAAACACTCAGGTATAATATCGCAAGTCTTACGGCGAGAAAACAGTTAACAAGATAAATTCATCGCGCAAAAATTTTAAATGAAATAATTAGCTGTTAATAACTGCTTCGGTGAGAAAATTAGTGATATATAGTAAATGAAGTGTCGAATCTTTACAAATACCAGGGTAATGATACATAATACTGTAGCGATGAGGTGTATATATAAGATGATATTTCTTTTGATTTGTTTTGGCAGTAAGATTAATCTAGATATTTTCAATTCAATTATTTTCTTTAACAAATTTAGATTCTTTCTACATTTTATTATTAATTAGGATTTTAATAGAATATTTAAGTGTTTCATGTTAAGAATCATGCCCGATTTTTCTCATGATATCATCAACTGAAGCATTTAAAACAATGATCAACAGTAGCAACTAACATAAGAGAGTAAACCATCGAAATTTCTAATGTTGCTCTTCTCCTTCCTTGCAACCTAGCGAGTAGACACGATGAGTGTAAAAATAGGCATTATCATGTTCAAATTATAAAATAGAATTGAATATGTAGTTTTTATAAGATTTTAAAAAACTACCAGTGTATAAAAGTAAAGCACCATTTATACGTCGTTTAGATTTATACACTGGTGTCCAAAAATAATGCACAATTTTGAAGATGCTACAAAATTAGAATTAATATGGATACTATGGTTCGTAATAGTAATCGTCTAACTGTAATTTAAATTATATATTTAACTTATAAGTATACATAAGTATATTCAACTTTCATAAAATTCAATATTACTGTTCGAAGATTCAAATATAAAAAAAATATCAAATCAAAAAGTTCCAGATATGAAATCATATATAAATTCCCAAAGAAATTAATATAGCAATTAACCAGGGAAATAAGCATCATGAGTACTATATAACATTAAAACATATATCTAAACTAGTTTATTTTTCACTTCTGTTGTATAAAACTATGATGAAATGATTTCTTTTACTGTTATTTTTGTTTTATCGAATTGATAGTTCAGAAGAGATTTCTGAGTGAAAAGAGTCATTCTTAGAGTGAGTGGTTTGAAAGATTTGGCTTCCCTTCCTTCTTTTCTACACAGAATTAAATCGAAAAAATTGGTACTTACATCAATGGCTTTATTTCGGACTGCAACTTTTTCGAGACGTGTCACTGCATCAATGAAGCTTATTACGATTACTTGTGAAAAAAAATCCAGGTTTCTCTTGCTATTTCTATGATCCAAGATAACTTATTTTGATTGAATGTTATCTTATATGACTTTAATGTTTCTACAAATTGTTCTTTTAAAGCCTTTTCTTCAATATTCTTATTCTCCTGCTTTGATTAACCTTTAAAGTCGTATAAGATAGCACTTGATCAAAATAAGTTATCCTGGATGATGGAAATAGCAAGAGAAAAACTAGAAATAAATCTAACTGAAGACAAGTGTTTCTTCTTTTGATGAGTTTTCAGTGCATTAATATAAGAAATAGTTTTAAGGCCACAGGCAAAAAGAAAAAAAAGTGCTTTATGAAAAAAATTATAATATTTTTCGTAAATAACTAGAAACAAATAATTTTAAACTTGGGTCCAAAAATATAACGTGAATAAGTTTAAAATTTAATTTTTATGATTAATCGATCTGATTCTCCTAATTGTTTCCTCTTATAATTAGGAAGTTGTAAGAAACTGGAGATCTCTGAAACTTCAGTAAACATTAAATTAAGATACTTCAGTAAACAGCAAATTAAAATAAGCGCACTCTCTCTTAAATCAACATAATACTTCATAAAAAAAATCAATAAAAATTCTACTAAAACTTAGTTAACATTATCATTAAAGAAGTATTAACTTTTAAAATGTTCAATTAAATCAATAGTAACAGAAAAACTTGTCTGTTTTTATAAAGAAATTAATCGTTTTTCTTCTATTTTTGAAAATTGCATTTAAAATAAATGATTTTATGAGTTCAGCTCAAAAAACCTTTGATAGAAAAAAGAGATCCAGTAATATTGAATTTTATGAAAGTTGAATATCCAAGTATACTTATAAGTTAAATACATAATTTAAATTACAGTTTGACGATTACTATTCGAAGATTCAAGTTTAAAAAATATCAGTTTGTGCAAGAATCTTCATCATATTGCTTCTCTTAGAGTGTACCGAAATTCACCAAGTTGCAATGCTGATATCTTTCTGAATACTAATAGAATTGAACTGAAAATTTATATATGTTGCCCAATATATATGGGAAATTATGAAAAAAAATTACGCTACGTTTCGCACATGCGCAGTAAAATATTATCAACTACAAATGCTGAGATTTCCTATAATAATAAAATTTTTTAATTCAAATTTTAATACAATGCTTCCTTTACATATTGTCAAGTATTCTGTAAGTTTCTTACAATTTGGTTGAAAATTCTACATATCATATGCAGAAAAACATGAGGAAAAATTTGTGATTTTTACTTTCTCGTATACGAAGTATACAAAGAGAAAGTATTGTAATCGTCAAAAAATTCGAACTCGAGATTTTAACGCAGCTCCGCGTTTTAGACCTCCCTGAGTTCGAAAAACACAATTTTGGAATTATGTCTGTCTGTCTGTGAACACGATAACTCGAAAACTATTAGAACTACGGGGATGAAATTTGGTATGTGGTCTTTACACATAATTTGTAGGTTTCTATCAAATTTTGGACAAAATATGTCAACGGAAGTCTGTATGTCCGAAGTCATGAGAACACTATAACTCAAAAACTTGAATAGCTAGATGGATAAAATTTGGTACACAGTTTTATCGTCATGAATGTAAGTCCGTATAAAATTTTGGGCCAAATCCGTCAACGGGTTGACTGTATGTCGGTCTGTATAATCGCATACTTGTTAAGCATTCGTTTCAAAACTGATCTCCATGCGCATGCGTACTTAGCAATCTCTGGTACCAAGCAAGAGGATTACGTCACTTTGTTCTTGAGACGAAGTTTGTGATAGATATGTTTTATTTCCTGTTTTGTTTTCGCTCGCTCGTATAATAGCGGATCTTGCTGGAGTGTGATGGAAAATAAATATTGCTAAGTTTTAATACATAGGCATCTCTTTTAATATGATTCTTCACTTAAATATTTTACAATCACTATAATCTGCAATGAAAAACCTTCTGATATTCGTTGCATTCTGGATTACAGTAGGTTCGATTTTTTTTATCCACGCAAGGGGAGGGGAAATGACAAATTTTTGAGCAGTATACGAGAAAGTTCAGGGGAGGCCACTCCCACTGGTTTAAGAAAACATTTATATCCTCCCGAATATTTGTGCTTTGTTTCCGAAAATACATGTAAATATTATGCACATCAAACATAATTATTGATAAAAGTTACATCTCATTATCATCTCTCTGTCAAACGGCATGGGTCAAACTCCATTTTCGTCTTCATCCCTTTCTGGTGGGCCCCTAATTGCCCTTCTGACCGAATCTTCACTGTAAAATGTGAGTTCTGGCGATAGTTTGTCTCACGAATCTCAGCAATTGATTGCGAACCATAGCATCCATATTAACTCCAATTTTGTAGCATCCTCAATACCGTGCATTAATTTTGGACACCTGTGTAGGTTAGAATATGATAAAAGCAAAATACACTGTTCACGAAATTACTAGCAGAGAAGTTCTTATTGGTTGTTTGCAGGAACAATTCAATACAAAATAGGGTTATATATTATATCATATATATATATAATATTCAGTTATAATTTATTATTCAATACTGATGTAAATCGCACAATAACAAATTTTTCCTAAAATATTCCATATTTTGTGGTATATTTATAGAATCCACTGTAGCAACCATTGGAAAAGGATTCAAAATAAGCGCTAACGAAGTTCTGGAAATTAAAAATTGATTCAAAAATGATATATAACTTAATAACATTGTTATCAGTTGCCTATAAAGAATTTTTAAGTTAGATAGGCAAGAATGGATAGTCTCTGCATCTTTTTTATGTGGATCGCTCTTTGTCCAAAACGCATTACGTATGTGGTATAATAACACTTAAAAATGCAAGTTCTCAACTTAAAAAAAATATGGTACTTCATCTAGCACAAACTATAAGTCGATTCTGCTTACCACATTATCGAACTTTCAGTGGATGTGACAGCAAAATACCTGCCTGTTTTACCGTTTTCGTAAGATTTATGAAAAGCATTCAGGAAAAGTAATGTGAACATCCAAAATCGTAATGGAAAACTGAGCACACCAGAAGAAGAATAAAGTGTTTTTCTTCAGACTAATCGATTAGAAGAGTGGGTTTCGCATTTTGATGTTTTTTTTTGTCTTTTGATATCTTTTCTTTTATTTTCTAAAGGCATTTTTGTAATCAGACACGAGAATTCCCGCAAGTATTGGACGATTCTTTTTTTCAGATTTCTTTATCTAGTGTGGATCTGGAATGATCCATTTTTTCATCCATTTAGTGATCTCTATAAAAATAACAGTTACCGTACGTCGTAGACATTGATCCATACTTCAAGAGTCTTGTTCTTAGTTAAGAACATATCATATTTAATGTGATATATTCTTGTTCATCAAGAACAGGAATTGTGTTTCTTATTCCTTCAAAGAAGAAACTGGATAGAACAGTAGATACACTTCTCAATTTTTTATTATTAAATTATTATTATGCTTATGGTTATTACTTATCATTCAGGCTTTCTCTTTCTTAATAAGCATATATCATTAAGAAATTATTTTTGCGTAACTGAAGTTGCTTCATGATGTTTTGCTTTTTGGCAACAGCTACTTTGTAAATTTAATGTACATAGTAATTTAAGTACATAGTGTTCATGAAAGATGTTTCTTTAATTAGAAGCCTGTATCCCTTCATAATTTCTTTCAGTTTTTCTTATCTTGATTGGGCTTTTCGTAATCTGTTATTTTACTTCTACTTGAACTTGAATGAAAGATGTTTCTCTTATGTCGCAGACGTTGATCCATATTGCTGGAGTCATGTCGTCAAGTAAAATTATATTATTTTCAATATGGCACGTTCTTCGTCACGGAGAATAGAGAATTCTTCCTCTTATCCTTGTAACTACTAGGGCTGTGACGAGATAAAGTTAATTTAACAGCTTATGTAGAGGTGAGATTTACTGGTCTAGATGCCGAGGTATTAAGTATGTAGAACGATTGACACGTAAGTGCTTCATATTAACTAGTATAATACTACACTACTCAGCTTTTCAACCCATCATGCCTGATTCCACATATACAGGGCGATTATAATTAAAGTTGCATTTTCAAAAGGCTGTAAAGAAAGAAACACTGGTCACAATGACCTGATATTTCGTCTTAGTTTACGTGAAGCAATGGTAATTTGTTTTGCAAAAGAAAAAAATAGTTCAAAAGGTGACCGATAAATGGCGCTATACTCGTGATAAGATGCTAAAAGACGAATGCTTTAAAAGATATGCTAATTTGAAGATGCTAATTAAAAGACGTGACATGTTGTTGTGGCACTCTTTGGTCAAAGCTCATCCACCACGACAAGGTGCTACAGCGGATAGGGAAAAAAATTATTTTTAATTGTCCCTTTGCCAAACACCGTATAAAAAGCAAAAGTGAAATTGGTTTTTAATTGCCCCTAGTACAAAAACCGTAGAAAAAGCAAAAACTGATGAAACCTCAAGAAAAGGAAGTCGGCTTCGACTTGCTTAAGAAATGTTCAATATCCTTTCCACCGTTTTCTTCTATGAGCTGAAAGCGCAAAACAGCATGTTCCACAATAGATCGGAATGTTTCAGTGGTGATATCGTGAATGTGTTGCGTAAAGCGGTTATTCAACTCAGCTAAGTTCGCAATCGGAGCCCCGTACACAACATCTTTTAGGTAACCCCACAGCCAGAAGTCACAAGGGTTCAGGCCAGTTGATCGTGTCGGCCAGGATGTTGGGAAATGGCAATTGATAATTCTGTCATTTCCAAAATGCAGATTCAACAGCTGCTTCACTTGTGTTGCAATGTGCGGAGGAATACCATCTTGCATAAATATTGTGCTATCCACACATCCGCGCTGTTACAGTGCTAGAATGAGCTGGTTGCGCAGTAAAGATTCATAACATTTCCCACTGACTGTACATGTTACAGGACCCGAACGACCAATTTCTCCGATAAAAAGGGCCAACGATAAATGCTGCCCTAAATCCGCACCACACAGTGACCTTTTGAGAATGAATGAGCATTTGGAACGGGTTACCTCTTACCCATATTCTGCAATTTTGAGTATTGATAGCACTTTGGAGATGGAAATGGGCTTCGTCTGTCCACAAAATGTTCCATGGCCATGCATTGTCCACTTCCATTCGAGCAAGAAATTTCAGGGCGAAAGCTTCTCGTTTTAGCTGGTCAGCGGGAGCCAACTCCTGAACACGCGTAATTTTGAATGGATAGCATGTGCTGACAGGCATGTCTAAAGTTCGGGAAATTCTCCGTACACTGCATGTTCCCGAAGATGTGCTTGACGCTTCCTGCAATGCTGTAGCCACATCCTCCACTGACGTGGAAGCAATTGCTTTCTTCCCTCTGCCACATTTCACGCCAAATGAACCCGACTCTTCGAATTTATCCATCATCTTCTTCAGACCGAATACGGTCATCGGACCAGAGCCGCTTCTTAAACCCTCTAATGTCCGGAATCTCTTCAATGCAATTGTCGCACAGTCACCGTTCTTGTGAAAAAGCTTCACAAGCAGATTCCGAGCTTTCAATGATAGAGTCATGACTACCTTCTCAGATGCAGAATGACAAGAACTGCACGTTCCCCGCCTTTTTCTCACAAGTGTAATGTGCGGTGCGCATATCACGTCTTTTAATTCGCATCTTAAAATTAGCATTTTTAGCATCTTATCACGAGTACATTGCCATCTATCGGTCAACTTTTGAACTATTTTTTTTCGCAAAACAAATTCTGATTGCCTCACCTATACACAGATGAAATGCCAGGTCATTCTGATCAGTGGTTCTTTTTTACAGCCTTTTGAAAGTGCAACTTTAATTATAATCACCCTGCATATCAGAAGTATTCCATTGTGAGAAACACAGAGCTGGTGACAGTCAAAGAAATACTACTTTATAACAAAATAAAAAATTAATAGAACAACAACTAAATTAAAATCCTAAATTAAATCATTAAACACGCTAGCGGTAAGATGATACAAAAAAGACGAGAGTGAACAGAAATAATCATCGTCTTTAACCGTTTCAGTGCGGAAGAATTTTCTCCGCATTTTCGGCACATAAAACGCACTCAGACGGTTAAGTACTCCAACAGGCTGCTCGCTATTGGTTGATAGGTGATATCAAAAAGAGGACGGATCCGATCTGCATGCAATTACAACTCGAGATACTGCCAGAAGCCGCGATAATGCCACATCCTTATGAGAAGGATTGCCTTATTTGTCCTCCGATATGAACATCAGTATAATCAAATATTCCGATAAATCTGTTGTTTTTATATTCCTTCACTTTATAAGAAAACAATTTCACATAATTGATGAATCCATACTGTCTATATTGCAGCATACTCGTATAATGAATTCAACTTCATTTATAGTTAGTCTAGAAGACTAACTATAAATGTGTTAAGTAAAATGACCAGATCAGGGTTTAAAGTAAACTGAGAAGGACTTTGTTCTTAAAGAATATGTAGATTTTTTAGAAATTTAAAATTACAAAAATGTCAACTAAATAATCTTTACTAATAATAAAGGGGAATGTATGTGTGTCTGTGTGTGTGTAGGGCAGACCGCTGTACCTAGAGCTACGAAATTTGGCACAAACATGCTTTGGAGTGTAGGAATGTGCACCTCTGAGCCCTTTTTTGGAAATTTTAATTAACTAAAAATTAATCGAAATGTCGACATTTGTCCATAATAGCTTTGGAACATTTTACAGCACAAAAATTATTTTTGCACTATCTCAAAGTGCAAAAAATTACGTTTTCAATGACATCAATTAAGTTGCCGTACAATTTTATTCTCTAATTTTAATAATTTTTAAAATATATTTTTTTGTCATAATTTACAACAATACTTTTCATTGTCGCTACGCAATTCAAACCATTTCGATTGTTTAAACAAATATTTAATTGTGTATTTCTCTTTCATTGTTGAAAGTTTAGGTAATATTCTAATACATTTTGCTTTCATATTTTAGTTTCTTATTTACTCTTACTGTTATTTTGACAGAAGGTAATTTTACTTTCTTTTTTCTCTCTATTGGATTTGTTAAAAAAGACTTTATGAAGTTTTTCTTAATTAAGAAAGGTTTTTTCCTTTATTTCAATTATTGGATAAATTCAGGCCACAGAGGGAATATTATCTGACTATTTAGTCATTCCCTTGATAAAAAATTTATCCATATTAGAACTCCGACGGCGAGTGGCACTTTGAAAAGTTCGCCTTTCGCGTTCTCTTCCACTTTTTCCGTTTTATTCATTTTGTCTTAATGTGTTTTAATTTTAAATTAAAGCATGATTTTTGCTGTTTGATTGTATCTTAATTGGTTAGTTAACTTCAGACAATATTGATAATGCAATAACTGGATGCTGCTGGGTTGGCGCGCAAGAGGTATATTGTTATCACTATTGTTTACTTCTTCTGTTTCTTCTTTTTTGTAATTAAATATTTAGTTCATCAAAATTTTTTGGAATCTGCAAGCCAAGCTCTGAGATATTACATATACTATTGTAAGCTGAATGATTATGGTTGCTATGTTTTCATTCTTTTTCAGCATGTTTTAATCCAGCCAACATGCCGCTGGCCACAAAATGTACTGCGCCCTTTTAATGTTGAAATCGAATGCACATATTGTAAGAGGAATGAGAAAGTGAAGATGGCGCCAACTACGTGCAATTAGATGTTCCATAATATAGTCGTTTATTTGACTCCATTAGGAACATTTATGTAGACAATGAACATACCAGGTGCAAGGCAACTAAAAGAACCTGGGTTAAATATCTACCACAATCTGAAGTTTAGAATTGTTAAAGGAACCATGAATTTACAATGATTCAAGATTCAATTGAAATCATATTCCGTAGAACAAGCTGGACGCCGAAGACATCTAGTAAGTAATATTATAAATAAGTTTATATGTATTGACACGCATTACAAAATTTATGAAACATCAAATAGAAGTTCTTTGAACCGGTAGAAAAACCATACAAATAAATAAAAATAAATGGCCATTCTGACTACTTGCATGGCTGATATTAAATTCACTGAACTAGTAAAATATCCAGTAAATTCTGGTTCCGAAGTTGCAATAACACGAAAGTGAAAAATTCAGAATCATAAATTGTTACGCAAACTAATATTTTGAGGATTGTTCTTATCTATGTAGCAGACAGATACAACGAAAGTATGGTGGCATCTTCAATTCCCAGGCAGTAAGTGGCATAGTAAGCTATAAAAAGTGAAATGTATGTGGTTTTACAAAATTACTCTCAGACAAATCCATAACAAATTCAAAACCCTTTATTAATATAGAAAGTACACTAAATAAGGACATAAAAATCCATTTAAATTCTTTTAAGATTAGTTATCGATTTACAAACACATGCATTATGGATTATAATAAAAGTTCAAACAAGAAGTCTAATATGTGAGGTTGAAAATATTGTTCTTTCTTGTAAGCGTGATATAAAGGTAGTTTACGAAATTGCTAAGTACGTAGGATAATTATATAATATTCAAAAATCACAAGTATATATATATCAAGTTTCGTTGTCTTAAAATGTGCATGACTTACATTGTTATAAAGGAATGCAATTCGTAACTATAAAATACATAGCTGGATATAATCATCACTTGTGTTCACAAAATATAAAATCACAGTTTTTTTCAATACAGGCCTGCCCGGGCTGAGTTGCCTAAAAAAAGAAGCCTAAGCCTACCCTAAATTTAAAGACTGTGACTCCCAAATATAGCTTGAGAGCTGTGTGAGAAGAAGTCAAACTTCAGCCAAGTATCTCGTTCTGAAAGAAAGTGGCACCCTTCTTTTACTGGCGAATGTGTAAGTAATAAAGATCTGTGTTTGTCTTTCATTCACCGTTAAGGTGACATCAACTCAACACAACAATCAATGTGTTTCAATTGATTCGACAACTTTTATGATTATTAGAACCTGGATTGGACCGACCATCTACGTGAAAAATGTACCTTCAAATAAAATTATATATTTTTCAAAAATATAATCTTACTATAGTTTTAGTAAGTCATATTGTCTACATAGGAAATTGTACAAATATTTGTATTTTAATTATATCATTAGATTGTTTATTATTTTATTTGAAACAACTAATAGAAGAGGAAGCGCCGATATCAGAACTCCTTGAAAAAAAATTAGGTTCGATTTGGGCCGGCTGAAACACCAATTGACCTTTCGACCTCGTATTAAGTAAAACTCCAATAATGAGGTCGGTGCAGGACTTCTTAGTTACACACAAATATTACAGTTAATATACAAATAGGGTTTGATTTTAAAACAGGAATCAAGAAAGTTCAGTGATACTTTGATGCGACGTTATACAAGTTCATTTTTCTCGCTTCATCCCATTTTATACAAGATCATTCGTTTACATATAAAGTCTATTTATATACACGCAATTTAACATTTATCGTCCATTTTCTAACAGCACTGAAAATGAAAACAGTTAAAAATTGTTTTTAACTCAATATATATATGAAAAAAGATTTTTACCCAAATTATATCTTTGAAATATATTCTACTAACATGAAGGTTCGAAAACACCTCTATTTTACTAGCACTACAGCAAGTCATCTGAATTTTCTGAACTGATGAAAACGATTAAATAAAATTTACAGGCATCTAATTTTACTATACTGAATGTTTTATATTTTCATTGAAACTGAACAGAAGGTTTTGTCCATTAATCCATTACACGTGACTAATATGAGTTACAGCTGAGACATGTATCCATCTTAATTATTTTATAGATATATGTATTTTACGACTTTTTAAATGTACTATATGGTCATTTAAAAATTATTTTACTCAAAAAAGACAAGATTTAAACAGAAATATTTTCTGCAGATTTGACATAATGATTGGACATTTTTCTTCAGTTTTGTTAATAATAAAGACTTGAAATCTTTTTTTGTTTATTTATTCCGATAAAAACTAAAAATAATGACAGAGAAGGACTAACTAAAATAATCAGAAGCATAGAATGCATCTAATGATATTCTTTTACATTTTAGGAAAATAACATTTCCATATTAAAGCGCATGAAAGTTTCAATATTTTCTGTAAATTTAACATAAAGTTTGTTACTTTTTCTTAGTTTTGTTGCGATTTAGTCTTCTAAACGAAATTTTTCCATATAAATACTTTACAATATTAACTAAAAAATCTACAGACACCAACTCGCTTCAATAACAAAAAAAATCATAATACTGATTCAAACGAATGACATTCCTTTACACTGTAGGAAAAAAAACATTCCCATATCAAAACTCATTCAAGCAGCTTCAATCTCATTATTACAGCTTTAAACATGGATACCATTCATTACAATAATGATATAATTTGTAAAGCAAAAGTAAAGTTTTTATCCTAATTTAAAATACAAATTTATAAACTTAATTAACTTGTCAAAGAATTATTTTTTTTACAGCTGATCTATAATTTTAATGACTCTCAAATATTTCAATCTGTTAACCATCTTTCTATCAGGTAAATTTCATAGGCATTTTAATAATCTTCAACAAAATTCATTATATTGCGATTGAAGTAGGTAAGATAATTAAGAACAGATTAGTAAAAATGTTGTAAACGTGTCAATATCGTTTTACTTTACCTAAAATTAATAGAAAATAATGACCAGATAAGTCTTAAAATTAATTCCTCCTCAGTTAATCAGCAACGCTGTATTTTTGCTTAGGGTTAAAATTTAATCAGACATTACCAAATGCATTCGTCTAATTTATCAAAGCAATGCACATTAGGAGTAGTGTGGACTTTTTTTCTAAAATCGAGTAATAATTCTTTTTTCAAAATTTTCAAAAGTTTAAGTAAGAAAAATAAAATTATATTATCAAATTTAAAGGAAAAAGTCAACAAAATTATTATTTTTAAATAGTCTAATTTCACAAAAATGGTGCATTGCGGGAATTCCTTTTGCAGGAAAACATTTATCTTTCCCTTAAGAAAAAGATGAACTTATTTAGAACAAATTGGTCAAATTTGAACATTTATCACAAAACATAAGTCTAAAACTTGTTTAAGGGACTCTCTAACAAACGAATGACTGATAAAAAATAAACCTCATTTCACAACTGAGGTTTACTTGATAAAATATTTATTTACCGTTCATGAATTAATAGCAGATAAATATTTTAAAAAATTACTATCCTATTGAAATACGAAAAACAGTTATTTCTCTCTTCCAATGCCGAATCTTACACAAAGAACATTTTCGGATTCTTTCCAAACTTCTTTGAACTTGAAAAATGGAGAAAGCGAAATTCTTTTATATATGTGAAATGCCAATCAAAAGAATACGATTAGGTTGGATTTTCAGAGTAACAAATCATTACATGTTTTCACTCGCAGCACAGGATCATATTTGATTTAATTCATAATATTTTGACATAATGTTTGAAAAGATTCGGATTCACTTCCAAAATTTAATTAAGTTTAAATATTCATAAAGAGAGAGAGAGAGCTTCTGTTTAAGTCCTTTTTGTTGTCATTTTAGAAGGTAAGTTAATGAAAATTTTGTCATGGAAATGTAATTGTTGGATTGAGTTTCTTATCCGTTAAATGCATATTTTTATAGGAATTAAATATTCAAAGGGAATTTATTGAAAATTATTTAGCAATACACATTAATTAGTTTTGAGCAGAAATGCGAACAATCGTACTGATTAAAACTTAATTTAGTTTCAAATACATATTTACAAAATGCTTTCATTAAAATGATGAAAACGTTTTTTTTATGTAATGTGAATCATCTCTTTTATTAAAGTCTGAAGTTGGATAAGTGAGCACTTTTAGTGAAATAAAGCCACTGGGAAAGAAATTGCAGCAAAACACTTGTGCATTTTATTAAAAACAATGAGATTAAAAATCAAGTATTTTTAATAAATGTTTTTCTTAATATGTTGCACGAAAATAAAAATATTAAGGTTATGAGTTTCCCTTAGTTCTTTAATCACATTAACTTATTAAAATTTCTCGACCACCTTCACACAAACGCAGTGGAAATACTTAAGAATTTCCTTTATGTTTAAAAATTGAGTAAGGAATTCCCATTTCGATCCAATTAAGGAGAGAGAAATTCAATGTATTAAAGAAACGAGCCTTTAAGAAATCGAATCAACATAGCTTTTAAAAATAAATATTAAATAGGATTATTACAGAAAATGGCGATTGCTTAACATTAAACCACGAGCTTTAAGTAAGTAAGCCTTTGTATACTTATTAGTTATGTACGAAGTAATAATGGATGAAATTATCTTATCCATGTGGTTTTGGAAAATGAATGTAATAAAGATTATTTCTGATGAAATTACTTTTAGGGTTTCTTTCTACAAATCTCAGTCTAGAAATGATAAATTAAATTTTGATTAGTATTTGACAAACAATAAACGAAAAAATTGCGAAAGAAATTATCTGAATTGCTTACTTTATTACTGCCTCGACGTTATTGGAGTTAATAGAAAAGTTTATTCAAAGAGAGGATTTATATCCTCTTTTTATAATTTATAATTAGTCTATTTTTCCTCAAAGCCATCAGTTTGTTTGAAAAGCACAGTTATATTCCTTTCATACAATCACAGCTTTTCTTATTTAACTTGACATGTTTGGATACACTGAATTTTGTAATCGGTTTTTTATTCACTTTCAGGTCTTCTAGAGGTTTGAAATTTTAGAAATTTCTGTATTCTCGATGCCAATTATTTTGATGATTTTAAAATATAATTGTAAGTTTATCATTAATAAAATTTAATTTTGATCCCTCATCAGCGGCGACACCTGTTATTGAGTTTCAGAAACAATAGATCTTAAGGTTTAAATAATTAAAATAAAAATTATGCTGTTTTATACACTAATAAAAGTATGTTTTTAGAAATTGTATTTAATAAAAATTATTTATACATCTTCCCAAATATTTTAAAGGAGTAGCATCCTGTCAGATTCTGCAGTGATCAGTAATGGAGCGACGTAAACATCGCTTGAATCCCAGGAACGTTTCCTTTAATTCAATAAACAAATCATAAACGCACATATTTATGTTAGGTTGGTAAGAAGGGTATTGTACCGTTCCTTTGTCATCAACACATTTTAGCTTCAATATATTAAATTGATAATATGCATGATCTTGAATTGGGGGTATAAAGAATATCTTAATCCTTCTGTTCACTTTATCTGCGTCCATTTGATATCATTTTATATGGTGAAGTATTTTGCACTGGAGTAAGAGCCTCGGCAAGAAGCAGGTATATTGCTATTCCCAAAATGTTGATAAAATATCTGTTGCATTTGTATGGACGTAATATCGCTTTCTTTTTCAAATAAATTTATTTCTCGTTTTAATTCAACATGTTGTTGCAACTTTACTTACAATTCATGCAGATATTCGTATGGTGAGGACTATAAATATATTGTGATGTTTTGTAGCATTTACTATACACATGTCCTGGGGAATGAGCCTTGAACTGCACTGCAATCCTTCCTTTTTTTGCTTCTTGCATGTTGATTTCTATGCCTTAACTTTCAATATAGGACGAAATAGGAAAACGACGCGTTTTATCTGAAATTGTGAAATGTTAATCTTTTTACTGGACCCTTTCACCGTCTTTCACAGTAAATTCAGATCTTTATCTTACATTTTAAGCATTCAAGACTAAAGATTAAATAAATTTTCCCAAATATGACGCAAACCAATGTATATATTTCAAAAGAGAGATCAATATCCTATAAAAATAAAAAATGCATCATTTTCCCAGTCTCTCAGCCTTAAAAACTGCTGATAATATGTTTGGTTAATATCATTTTCAAGCAGCTGGGAATTACATGACTCATATACTGTCTGGAAACTATATAACAGAAACATATTATATAATGCTGTTTTTTCATTCTATAATAAAAAGAAAATATTATTTTCTACGTTTAAAATTTGTCACAGTTATGCAGGTAAGAGAAATGTCTTTTTATCGCTATTTTTACTTTCGGTTGATATTTATTTATGTTTAAAAATATAAATCTATGCAGCCAATACAAAGCATATTTCCGACAAAGACACTTTGTTATTTCAATTGCATTTTAAATTGCTTTTTTAAATGATTATGTATAAAGCATTCGTGTTAATGAAAAATTAGTTTTTGATAAAATTTTCATAACTAACAATACTTTGAGTTTTAACTTAGCTAATTTTTAGCTAACTAATTTTTCCATCGCAAAAGTTTAAATTTTTGTTTAACTATTCGAGGACATTTTACTTTGCATTGAAACATGCCGAGCCTTTTTCTTACATTTGATGCATCTTACAGAAATCTTCGAATCTTTTAAATGATTATATTAATTTTTTATAATAAAATTACTTTTATCACATGATTTCATAGCAAAAAATGCACTTTTCTCAAAAACTAAAGAAATATTGTTTGAAAGTGGCAGCTCTCGAATTTTTCCAAACGTAAATTAAGTGTTTAGTATAGAACTAAAGCGAAACATAATAATTTGACATATTTAATTGAATCATTGTTGAAGAAGATCGAATGAAAAATTGTTTTCAGTTACGAGAGAAACTGCAGGATTTCTAACTAAAACCTAAATGGAAGTACTTTTTAAAGCTTTCAAGTTCTCGCTTTTAAAAATGCTCTGTTAATTATAATGAAACCATTAAGTTGAAGTATTTTCTGAAGCGAAGTATAAAAGAAGGGCTGCAATTATTTTTCTTGTGCTTAAGGAAATGGATGGTCCAATCTGGCCGTCAGGTGGTCTAATCTAGGCAACCGGTTCCTTGATTGGATCGATGACACAGTTTTTTAAGCTGCTTGTTTCTTAATTTAAAATTTATTTCATCCAAAATATTTACAACATTTAGAGGATAAATGAACGAGAAAAAACTTCTACTGCTTGTTTTTCATTACAATCACTGTACATTAAAAAATATCCAGGTAGTCCCAATTCAGCGATTCTCCCCTGTACTATATTTATGATATTTTTGAAATGCGTGCATGTATTTATCTAAGAAATCCGTTTCAAGTAAATAAGCATCAAGTAATTAAGGATTTTTGCATATTTTTCTTTTCATTTTATATTACAGATGCGGAAGAAATATCTATTTCAAACTATTTGTTAAGCACACACAAAAAGAGGCGAGTTATTAAAATAGTTCTACGAATGAAAGAATTGAAACCGATCCCAAATAGCATTAGATTATTGTTACGAATTATTTTATGATATTCTACAATATCGTGAAGTCTGAAAATATCTTAAAACTATTATACAATGTCCTTGCGCTGTTAGGAATATTAAGAAAAAATCAAGCTCACCCAGAATTATAACGGTAACTCAGAAAATCAATTTAAATTTGCTTATGCTAAATAATTAAGCTGTTATAAAACGTTTCATACCCTTTAAACTTCAGATGAAAATACTTTTAATAGTATACAGCCGCAAAATAAAAAGAAGTAATTCTGAGCCTTCTAGCGGATAATCTATTGGACGAGATGTAATAAAATTTTTCCGAAAATATTATACATTATCATAAGCAAACATTATAGTAAAAATAAAATTTTAGTAACATTTAAAAATTTTCCATTTGTTCTCTGCGCACATGTTATGTAAAATTAAATATCTCTTATGTTCATTTTTTTCGTTTCTGATAAACTGGTATGTCATTTGTAGTAAAGCAAATTATATATATATATATATAATTTACCAAATAGAATATTAGAATAGAAATATTGTATAATTCTATTTGGAGCAAAATATGTTATGGACTTGTTTAGTCGAACAAGTTGTAAAGAATTTGATTAAAACTATAATATCATGCCATTAAGTTGTCGAAAAGATACATGAAGTGATTTTAATTCCAATTTAAAGCAAAGTAAGAAAGTAGCCACAGCCACTGTTTTTTTCTGACCTATTTAGTCCAATAAAAAAGCTAAATAAACAAAAAATCCGAAAATTTGAATTAAGTTCTAAACAATTTGATATTATGAGTAATCAGATATGTTTTAAGATATTAAATCTTGAAACGTTTTAACGTTCAACATTTCAAAAATTTCTTTGTTTTTTGCATGAAATCACGGAGCATTTAGATAATTTCTTAAGGAAATAGTATTACCCTTTTGTATCTACTGATAAAAAAATTGTTCTATTTAGGGGCTATACTAAAGGTTTTGTAAAACGAATAGTTGAAAAGATAAGACCAAGGTTTTAACCTCTAGAATTTCCGTAATAACTTAACATTAATATATAGCGAATATGGGCATATCAGTTTCTTCAATTTAAAGTTGATAAGAAGTCTGTTATAAAATAAATCTTGTGCTTCGGGAAGAGAGATGTTACAGGCAATCAAGCTCCACAGATATTTGGATATGGTTATTCATTATATAAAGGCATGTTTGGTTGCTTTACTTTATAAGCTGTGCTGATTGAAAACATATGATCAAATTTTAAAAATGTAGAGCTCGTCCTATGAACCACTAATTCCTTGCGTTTGAAGCCAAATTCAACACCCTTTTGACATTTATTTAAATGAGCATCATTCGGTTTAATAGAAAAATCCCCATCTGTCCATAAACAGTGAATTGTATTTTTGTTTTTAAATTTCAAATTACTAGAACATACATCACCACAACGAGTTTCAAATCACAACAATACAATTCTATTTAAAAGTATTAAAAAAAACAAGGGAACGAAAGGTAAAAAGAGAGGAAGAAAACTTATTTCCTTTTTTAAGCTGAATTTTAAGTCAGTTAATTAGTGACATTGGTAATGATTCGGATAGAAAATATATATAAAACTGCGAGGGATTAGTATGCACATACACAGTAGTGTAGCGAGGGAAAATTTCGTACAAGGCATAGCATTATTTTTTGCCCCCTTGTCACTTCTGGCTTTAAAAGAATGAAGAAAAAATATTCATTGCAAACGCTAATATCTTGTCTTAGTGGTTCCACCTGAGACTGGTGCCAAGAGAATCAATACAACATTTGTAAACCTTTCGCTACACGCCCACTACATATACATGTAAAAGATATGCTAAACTTGACAAGATCTTTCATAACGAATGCTTTAAGAATGAACTTAAAGGCTTTGGATTTTTGCTTTCAAATGAAATTCAAAAAGTATAACAAAACCATTCATTCTTTTAGAAAGTATAATAATATGATAGCATTATGCAAAATAACACGTTTTCATTGAAACTGGTATCTGATTTACGGTTTAATATTAAATATATTTTCTTAATCAATTCCTTATTTACATTTTAAATTGAAACCTAACCTTTCACCACCTTTTAATTGACCACCTTTGAATCTAAAAAATAAAATAATTGTGATCCTCTTCTCTTATAAAAAATTTCTCCGCAAATCCTAAGATATACACTAGTTTTTATAAGTAAAGGAAAGAAATCTCAACAAGAGTAATACTCGTACAACACAACAGTCGATACGATGCTGTTAAAAGGTGACATACGAAACTGCAACTGAAAAATAGTATCACTGCAATTTGTATGTATCATCCGAAAGTATCATAAACGGTATATGTTAAGATAAAACGTTAAGTTTCAAGATGTTACTGAAATAATAAATCTTGCATAGCCAACAATTTCTAGGCAATATTTACCGGAAGAAAGAGAGAGCCATTGAGAGATTAGAGGCAGCTAAAAATCATGCAGAAGTTGTTAGGTGGTTAAATGCGTGTCCGTGTGTAGTTCATAAACTTTAGCAAAAATTTTAACTCCCAAATAAAACACCCAGAAAAATCGGCTAATAGGTACGCTAATCGTCAATGACTGATATTTGTAGTTACGGCCATGAAGAACTAGAGACTAAATCTCCAGCCTTACTGCAGCTAAAAAGTCTCTTGTTCTTAAAAGACTTTATGTCGGCGGTCTGTTCACAAGCCGACCATCTGCTTACCTAATGCCATAGTTGGGGGTTTCTTAGGTGTGCACTTCAACATATCCGTTGGGTCTGTACATGCTGTTCAGATCAAGTCAGAAGAGGGTACTTCTAAGATGGATACTTCAACATGTCAGCTGGATAAGTAGAGGGATGTTATTTCACGGATGGATCCAGGTTTAGTTTCGCAAACGACAGCAGGCGTTGTTTGACTTGGAGAAAGACTTCATCAGACATCTGTAAATGGTTTTTTTTCTGACGATGTATGTTGGTTAATTTCACCTCATGCAAATGTAAATGTACAGAAAAATAGTATCACTACAATTTGTATGTATCATCCGAAAGTATCATAAAAAGGTATGTGTTAAGATAAAACGTTAAGCTTCATGATGTTACTGAAATAATAAATCTTGCATAGCCAACAATTTCTAGGCAATATTTACCGTTATTTTGGGTCTTTCGAAATGGAACCATGACTGCTCAAGTCAATAGGGATGACATTCTTGGTTGTTAGGGACCTTTTGTTACTCGTTATATGATTATATTTTCATTTTATGAGACTACAGAGCTAGTTCACCAGGGCTGGTATAGCGGAAGATTATTTTCAGCAAAAAATAATTCAATGCATGGAGTGGTTTCAAAACCTGAAACCCATCAAACATGTTTGGAATCTTTTAGGGAAATGTTTTTCTGCTCTCGGCTTCTTTCTGAAGCCTTATATATATTTAGGGCAGTTTTGCAAGAATAATGGCTATTTCATCTTATTGGAATTATAGAATGCATATTCAGTAGCCTCATACATCATTCATTGTATGTGCTTTTCTTCTGGTGAGGATGATTACACTATGCATTGAAGATACTGTTCATTAAAAACATTGGTGCATGCAATTTGTCTATTTTGAACGAATGATGATTTCTAAAGAGAAATTATTGCCTGATAATTTTTTTAATGTTTCTTTACACCTTACAATGTATTGTATGTTTTATTCTCTATCTCAATTTCATTAAATTTAACATAACGCTTTCTAAGTTTTCTTTTCTTGTGATTTTTCCTTAACTTATGAAAACCAGTGAATATATACAGAAAAAATAAATTCATGATTTCTAAAAATAAAAGTATTTATAACATTTATTTAAATTTTTTAATAAGATGATTAAAATCAGTTAAATTCCTTACTTTTTTGTTTCTCGAAGAATCTGATGGCTTCCATAATTTCGCAAACTACAAAATTTTTGCATATCGTGGGCACTGGCATATAGTTAAAATACCCTTCGATTAGGTTAAACGGGCATGGAAACAAAACCAAGACATTAATGATTTCTTGGAAAATAAATAAAAATTACAATTGTTTTCATTTGGTTATTAATATCAAAGTTAATGAAAAATAGCAAAAATAATTAACAACACTTTTTTTAATCGATCTAAAACTATATATGACTTTATAAAAAATATTAGTTTATTTAAACTTTTTTGTTTCAGATTATCAAATAACTGAAAATATTTTCTAAAAATTTTTTTACTCTGATTGCTATTAAAAGTTTAAAGTAAAACAGTTGAAAAAATTCCTTTTATCAACTGTAATCATTGATGAATAATTTCACATGTTTTTCTGATGCACCCAGAAGACCTAATTCAAAATACAAATGCAATACAATTAATCCAAATATTTTATGAAGAGAAAATAGTTTTAAGGTAGGAAAATATATTAATTTATAACAATACATGAATACAAAATTGTCATGTGGTTCATATTGAGAATTCACTCAGATAAATCAGGTAATTAACTGTTCAGGTAGTTAGCACTGTTATAGAAATACTCATATTATTAGGAAAAGTTCTTTATAACATTGCATATTGTGTTTTAAAATACAAGTTCATTGAAAGTTTATCGGAAGAGCGAGAAAGTATAGGATGATTTTTCTCCAGGTAAGCTCGATGGCTTTTGTCGAAGCTCGGAAGAAACTTGAGAGGTTCGGTCACAGAGCAGTCTCCCTAGAAATAAAAAAAGTATTATGTTGAATCGCATGCAATCAAAGATAAATACTGATATATTTATTTTATGAAACGATGATAATTTGTAGAAAAGAGCCTTGGAATCTTTGGATAAACAGATTCTTCATCTAAAAATTCTTTTCTAACATTAAAAAAAGACATTTTTATCTGTTTTTGGAAACATAATTTGTAACAAAGAGAATTAATAAATAAAATATTATCATCCAACAGCATAAGTAATGAAACTTTGAATTTAACAGAAGCTACCAGTGCGTCTTTTAAGAAGTTAATACTAAAAATTTCCACTTTTAATGAAATTAAATGATATATGTATTTGTAAGCAGACTCAGTAGCTTTGAAAATTCATAGGTCAGATTGGAACGCTTTGGCTTGGACGTTTGGATCTTTAATACGTCTCTTTAAAGTAAAAAGTTGAGTACTGTACAAGACTCTTATCAAGCATAACATGAGAAAGCCTTAATTTAAATTAAAAAATTAATAATTAAATTAAATCAGATTAAAAGTATTAAAATAAACCAGAGATAGTTGCATCGCTACCCTAAGTATACTTAGATCTCGATAAACCGTCCTTCTTACTAAGAAATTTTGATAATTTAATCGGGGTTACAGTTAAAGTTCTAGGCAGTGATATCCTTAATCCTTAATCCTTAATAATATAATAAATGCGAAAGTGTGTCTGTCTGTCTGTCTGTCTGTTTGTTAAGCTTTCACGACCAAACCACAAAACCGATTTGGATGAAAATTGGAAGAGTTGTAGCTTCAAACCCGAGAACGGACATAGGCTAGGTGAAATCACGTTAAATTAATTATTTTTGACTACAGATTAAAAATAGTTAACAAAGAAAGCCTATTGACTCCGCAATTCGCGATGAAGATTTTTATTTTTCCTTCTACTGTCACGTGATCCTTCAGGAATGCGAAAACATGAGAAATAAATTATTTTTTAAATCAACTATCACGTAATCCTTTTATCCGCTGTAATTTCGGAAAAAATTGTTCGATACAAATTATTTTTATACCATCGTAACGTGCAAACTTTTATCTTTTCAATGATACCAAATTATTTTCTGTGACTTTTTTTCTTCAATTTTTATTAATTTTTTAAGGTGTTACGTGCAGACGATTTTGAAATAACGCAAATTTATAGCTACTCAGTTGCTAGGAAATGGTTAGACTTTGAATTAATTTACCTTTATTTCTGAAAATTTTGCTTATGTTTATAAATATCCATAAAATAAGGCAGAAATTACATGTGTCTGTCTGTTGGTCGGTCACAAGAACTCTTCCTAAACGGTGAACGGTAGCGACATGAAATTTACACACGACATTCTAGATCTTATTTCTAGGTCAAAGGTGCTATTTTCAACTTTCAGAGTTAATAAATTCTTAAGATATTTAATTAAATAACGAAAATTAGTCGCTTTCAAGCCTAATGCTTAGAAATTTTTTGCCAATAACTTCTGAAATATTTATAAGACAACAATAATTTTTATGCCATTTTACAGACCAGAAAATGATCTTTTCAATGCCATTAATTCCATTGGGATGTAATTTTTTCTCTGATTGTTATTAAGGTTTAAAAATATTTTTGTAACGTAATTTCTAACAATACTTTTTATTCTTATAGAAATAAATTCAAGCGAAATTACTGTTTCGCTAGCGGGCTTTTGCCATATTTAAAGTTAATATAAGAAAATATTGCTTTCTTTGACCATAAACAACAAAGGAGACTTTGCACTTCCGGTTTCCCGTTGTCGTAGCATTTACAGATTTCAATACGGTTACACAGTGATCCAATGACGTTAGTGAATTATTCTCTCGATGTTTTGTTCACTTTTCACAGTGAGATATTACAGAATATCCATGTGGAGATACGGTAATGGGTATTAACAAGGAACATCATATTCTGTAGAGCTCTTCAACATCTTAGAATTATCAGGGGCACCTTCCGACAAGCCGAGATTGAATGTCTATGTGCCAGTACTACTAACACATAACTTCGATATACCGAGACTGAGAAATGCCACACGGTTACAAATTACACACCTAGGTCCAAACCTCATGAAAGCTACTGTTATGACTGATATAGGGAGAAGAGAGAGTGTTTTAATTCCACGCCTTCCGATAATACCGAAGGAATTATCATCTCAGTTCAAAAGGTAGCAAATCCCTTTAAAAAGATCATTTGCCAGGCTCAGGGGCCACAGACACTGAAAGTGGCAGGCGTACATTTGGAAAAACCGTATTTTTCACATGGTCATGTTTACTATATGTGGCGTGTTCAGGTGTGTCCAGCCCACACAACCTCTACATCCGTGCAAATAACGTGGTATACAAAAGTATGTTAGCATAGATAAACAATTTACATATCTATATCAGCATACACGTACAGTACACTCCTGTCAGCCGTCCAAATATGTATTATCAACTGTCAGAACTTTTACTTTCCCCTTTGAAAACGCAACAAAATATTTACATTCGTGAATTTAAAAAAAGAATAATTTAAATTCTTCGCGCACGAAGTCGCGGGTAACAGCTAGTATACAATAATGTGATTATCTGCTATGAACGATAATCTTTCGGAAGGATTTCATATGTTTTTCAAAGACTACTTTTAAAAATTGCCTTTATTAAATTCTAAACTTATGCTAGTTTGTTGCAATAAAATGTTTCAGGGTAACGTCCCTCAAAAAATTGGGGAATTTTGAAGCATTGATCCTTCATCGAAAAGAAAATATCATTTATGTTTTATGTTATTTCTTAAGTCACTTCCAAAGGAAACAATTCATTTAGTATAAACGAGACGCGATGTATCCCGAATTATGACATGAAACGTTATAATTTCATTTCTGAAGATCGGAAGGTTTCATTAAATTGTATTATTTTGCGGTACTCCAAAAACAATAACTCATACAGTTTCTTCTTTTGTAATGGATACTTTTCCGTTTAGAACTTTTCTACTGCAAAAAGAAGAGCTTTAACTTATGACTTTCGATGCTAGCAAGAGGTGACAGTTTAAAAGGGCCCGAAGACTATTATCGATGTTTATAAAGGTGCTTTTGCTAATAAAATTCAAAACGTATCTTTGGTTCGTTCAAGTACTGAGTGCAAAATCGGAAAAAAGAAATTTGACTGGTTTGCGGATTGTAACTGCAGTTTTCTAATTGTTTGATTGTGTACAGGTTCTTTGGAGTTTTTTACCATAAAATATTCTGATAGTATATTTACACGTATAAGTGAAAATTTTTTATAAAGGTTTGGACATGCTGCGACATATGACAATGAAGATTTATAAAGATAGGAAGGTAAAATTCTTCTAGAAAAGGAAAAAAAAAACAGAAAATATTAAAAACGATAATTTTATGCTTTTAATGATGCTAGAAATTGAACTAAGTTTTTCGCCATGGAAAGGATTTTAGCAATCTGGAATTCGTTTCACTCATTTTATTTCGTTTCTTTTAAAATGCATTGCTTATAAATTATACAAATTTGCAGGGAAAATAAAAACGAGAAAAATATAAATGGAAATTGCGTAATAATTTTCCCTGTAGCTATGTTGACTGCCTTCCATAGCACATTAGATCATTCCTGTAGGTGTTGAAAAGGGAATTGATGATTATATAAAGAAGTTTTTAAAGGAATTTCATGTATATCTTTGGTGAATAGGTAAACAGTCATTCATGACCTACTGGAATGCTCCTTCTTACATCAATTAAAAAATAAGGAAATAAAAATTTAATGCCGTGTATTATTTCATTAGTGATTGATAGAAAACTTTCGTGAGTTGAAAATGTCAATTTCTAAGAAAAATTAACAAATTGTTTCTTCATGAGCAAGAAAAAAAGGGAAAAACCCAGCATAATTTCTAGCAGATTAATAATTCGGAAAGGAATGTAATTCATTTTATCTTATGTATGTTAATGCCATTTAAGTTGTTATAAATATTAACTGTAAAACATCATTATTTTATTTTGAATGCGAGGCTAAAAAAATTGTTATAGCAGAAAAAATTATATTTATTATCATTTTTTATATGTGTTTTATTTTTTATTCAAAATTCTTTGTTAAAAAGCATCTCATGAAATTATTAAATCTTTGAAGCAAAAATAAAAACGGAAATGAATGTCTTTTCATACTTTTTTATGTTTATTAGTCTGGGAAAAATTAAAAACTTCTCAATTTATTTTTAAAATTCAAATAATCAGCAGCACTGTAAATCAATTTAAAAATTACCATTTGGAGAATAACAGCTTCATTTCTGTTAACTCGATTTATTTTTAGGGGAGTCGTTTACAGCCATTCCATGTTTTCAACAAGCCAGTGGTTTTAATTTGTTTAAAATAAAAGAAATACCACCATTAGTTTTCATATTAATTTCCTTCGACTGATAGTGGTCGTGATAGTGACTTCTTCCCGGAGCCGAATCTTCAAATTTCTGAGAAACCAATGATAAAAAACAATTTTCTTATTGTGGGTATAAGTCATCAGCATACTGTGATGCACACTCACCATTTGCATTTTGGTCAGTAGGCATGCAAGAATATCTGTTTTGAGCACCAGCACATGTGCTAAATCTTCATACGTCGTTTCCCATTTAAATCTTATTTAGACTAAATTCTCTCCTTATTTCCCAAAGCATATTCCATAAGATTTTTGACATTAAAGGGATGCATAGAACCACCTCTTTAAATCTAATGGCCTTACCAAAAACTGCCTTCCGCAAGTTTCTTTCCTAGCCATATGCCATAACTTGCATTCATGAACGGGAACACTAATTCAAATAAAATGCTCCTGCATTAGCTCTTACTTTATTTTATGTAAATTACACACTGTATAACTGCAATATAAGACTCAAACAGTAATAGAGATTAAATGATTTGTAAGTACCTGCTTTGACTTCCCAGAGATTAAAAAACCACATAAAACATAATCTATACTTATAAAAGGCAATGTTTGTGTTCGTGTGTTTGTCTGCGATGTCCAGACGATTCTATCGCACTTACAGCCATGACATTTGGCACACAGGTAGTCGTAATGGTGAAAGACTGCACCTCGAAGCCGAAATTTTAAATTTTAATCTAGAAATTTTTTTATTTAATGTTTTGTGTTGTTTTGGTTGATTTTTCGCACTAATTTCTCAATAGAATGGTTTCGAATAATTGTGCGACAAAAATAGATAGACCATCGGAAAGAGCACGCGATTTCTGGTCTAATGAAGTTAGTTTTTAATTTCTAACGTAATTTACTGAATTTTGAGAATTTTTTTTAAAAAGTAGTCAGTTTTGCAATCTAAATGTTAGTTTTGCTTTTAAATTTGTTGCATCCTACTTTCTAATAACACTATTATTTTCAATTTTTTTTCAGCATATAACTAGAACGGTTCTGTCGGATTTAAAACAAGAACGGTTAAAATATCTTTCCCCGTTTTTTTAAAATTAATTTTTTTCTGGGCCGTTGAGAGTTATTTTTCTCGATCGAGTTCCTCGCGCGGCACTTCTTCGGAAGGTTGCTGCCAATTGTGATTGGCGGACTCGCAGGATACGTCATGACCTTCACCTGAATGAATTACTTCGATTATTATTTACGGATTTGATTTATATTTTGCTTGCTGTATAATAATCATTTTCACGTTCCAATTTTGTAATATTGTTTTGGATTAACGTACTCTGTACTGTAGCGCGAAAAAAAATAAGCAGGAAAATCAAAAAATGTGTGTCTTTTGTTTTGATTTTGTTTTCCAAACTTTTTCATGTCATTGTCGGAGTTTTTTTTTTTTCATTTTATTGAAGTCTTGATTCCACGGGCAACGCCGTGCGCGTACTGCTAGTAAACTATAAATAAAAAAATGTTAACTTCTCTTATTTATTTCAATTGCTATTTCTATTAGATTTTTTGCTATAATTATTTACTTTTCAGTGTTTATTAAAATTTCCTAGTTACTTTCAATGCTTTTTTAATGAGAACTTGCAAATTTTTCGAAATTTCTTTTAACACTTGAATTCTTTTTCCTTGTGTAGCTGATGTAATTTTAAGAAATCATAGTAATTTGATAATGCGCTTTGAGTATGTATATGGAGCTAATGTACCAAATACAAAAGCTCCTCCGATCTGGCCGAAGCCGTACGGAATTTTGTAAACATAGCCCACACTCAGCACAAATGCAGTCAACTCTTTCTCCAGTGCCACTGAAGTGTTCGTGTAGGTCTGAGTTTTCATCGCCACTCCATAACAAATAAAACAATTATAATAAAGCAAATAAAACAAAAGGAACGCAGGAAGATCTCCATTCCAACTCAGGAAGTCTAACGTGAAGACATGAGCTTTTTAAGGATGTCAGCTGCGCCTTTTTTGAAACGCGAATAAAATACTAAGTCAGAAATATCTTTCTGAAGACAGCTTTTTGGACAATCGTCTCTTTCTTTCTCCCAAATTTTACATTTTAATAAAATGTGTTCAATAGTCTCAAGTTGTTCACAACATGGACAGCCTTCTTCTTTGACGAATAGTCTCTCTTGATGCGCACCAAACACTCCGTGACTTCTCAACACTTGGTTATAGTAAAAGTCACCGTATAGACTATTGAATTCAACCTCTTTGAAGAATTTCTTAGTCCATGATCCTTTGAGGAATTATTTCATCTTTCTTGCCATTTCGTAACAAGTAGAACCTTGCGTCTATACCTAACTTTAGCTTTTGACGGACCAAATTTAGTGTCGATTTGATCTTTACTTGCGTCAAGCTTAGCAAGTGCATCTGCTCTCTCATTTCCTACAGTTACATTGTGAGCCCTGACCCACTGTAATTGGATTTTGGTTAACTTTAATTTCTTCTTAATTTCAATTATAATCCTCCTTTTCTCCTCAGTTGATTCAATAACCATTAGGGTTGATCTTGAGACAGTAATAACTTTAGATTTTCGAATATTCTTATCTATACAGCAGTCAATTGTCTTACTAATTACCATTACTTCGACCATGAAAGCTGTATTTTGGTTCCCCAATCTTATTAAGCAAGAATCGGCTTCTGTTCTATTATAATAATGTACATATGCAGCGCCCACTTGATTATTGATCTTCGATCCATCTGTATAGATCTCGTGGCCAGTGCCCAACGACTCAAAATAGATCCATCCAATACTCATGGTATCCCATGGTTTCATCAATCCTTCACAGTCAAAATTTTGAAATAACTCATATATTTCTTCTTTTTATATAATTCTGATCTGTTTCGCACCTTCAATTTCTAATTCTATTTTCAAGTCAAGTGGTGCACAGCCAGATAAAACTTGTAGTGCCTCATTTGAGACAGTGGTGTAGTATTTAGTAATTGCAATCAACGGCATTCTTTGTATCTGAAATAACTTGTTCTTTTGTTTCACTGTACACCTTTACCAAATTTCACTTCCGTACGTTACGATCTTTTCAATTACTATCGAATATATTTCTTTTACTATTTCCGGCCTTAAGTCCCCTGTGGCTCTTGCAATTCTTGTTTTTCGTAAATCTTACAAATATTAGTCTGTACTTCATTACATTATGCAGTTGGAGTCTGTTTATATTCCTTTTTTTTTCTAAATTTTGAAAATTCTTAAAATTGAAAACCCTTTCTTTCGCAATAAAATTTCTTAAAATGTGTATATTATAATGTCTGAGAAAGAATATTTGAGTATATTTCAATCTCTATTCCTTTTAATTTATTAGCTAATTATTTGCTTGCATTTTATTCGGGAAATTCATCTCTGGAAATGTCTGTTTTTTCATCAGATAGTTTTAGAGAATTAGAAAAACACAATTGCTTTGATTTAAAAATACACAGTCCTGTCACATTAATGTGACCACCACCTACTTTCGACGTCAACGTGAAATAACCAACCACAGAAGGCAGGTGGCAGCACAGTGCAGTGGAGTGTATATAAAGGATGTCCTAGGGCATCGGAAAGCATTTCAATCGTTGGCGTAATGCAGAAACGTAGCGATTTATCCGACGTCCAAAAGGGCATGATTATTAGCTTTCGGGCCAAGGGTGGAAGCATTTCGGAAACGGCTAATTTTGTGAACTGTTCGCGCGCCGCCGTGGTAAAAGTATACCGTGCATGGCAATATGGCACTATCCAAAATCAGCGGTGTGGCACATGTGGTGCACTACGGGCTATAGATGACAGAGGCGAACGAAGGCTACGGAAATGCGTTCGGGCGAATAGACGTGCAACTGTTGAGCAACTGACTGCCCAGATGAACCAAGGGGCTACCAAGAGTGCATCCTCAACAACGGTTCAGCGAACGTTGCTGCGCATGGCCTCCGCAGCAGACGCCTGGTTAATGCACCTATGCTGACTGCTGTTCATTGGCAGGACAATGCGAGGTGTCATACAGCTCGCAGTGTATGTGCGTGGTTCGAAGAGCACCAGGATGAGTTTACCGTACTCCCCTGGCCAGCAAACTCACCGGATTTAAACCCAATCGAGAATCTGTGGGACCACCTCGAACGGGTTGTTCGCGCCATGGTTCCTCAACCGCGTAATCTAGCGCAGCTGGCCACGGAACTGGAGTCGGCATGGCTCAACATCCCAATGAACACCTTCAGAAACCTAATTAACTCTCTTCCTGCACGTCTCGCAGCGGTCCGCTCTGCCAAAGGTGGTTATTCTGGCTTTTGACAGGTGGTCACATTAATGTGACTGGACTGTGTAGTATATTAGTCTTTTTAAATAGTCATTGATTTATTATAAATTCATATTCAAATATTACTGTATAAAATATGGCTTACGGTATATGGAACTGTCACTGATTGATTTTTGAAAGTATCTAAGACCTTTTAAATTTATAATATTTTGCGTGTACCAGTGAATACTTAATATGCTTAAATTTTTAACTAATCATGACGTGTCAGGGTTTATAATCATTATAAAAAGAACTAGACTATGGTTATTTCAAAGTAAGGCATTAGGGATCATTAATAATACATTAACTAGAGTTTAATTATTAATCATAGATTCCCATTAATTTATACAAGTGAATGAAGAAATTTGGAAACTTATATTATATTCAAGGAATATATTTGTTCACATTCTAAAAATTCTAACTCTTTTCTTGCTACTCAGTGTCAAAAAATTTAACCCATTATAGTGTTTTTTGATTTCATATCGAAATTATGCAGCTGGGATTTTGAAGCCTGAAATCGCCTATTTACCAAAACTTAAATGCAATATAAGATTTTAATTGAACTCCATTAAGAAATTCCTCATTTTTTCCCCTCTCAGTTCCTTCTGTGGTTCCGTTTCTATTTGAAAAAAAGTCGGATAATTTTCGTTTGAAATAATTTTGTTGCTTAATGTTCTTCTTCCAAAGTAATTTTATTTCCGAATGAAGTAGAAAACTGTTTCACAAGCACCATTTTTCCTTCAGGTTAGGTACTCTCTTAATATTTATATGAATTCTCCTGTTTATTTGTTTTTATATATAAAATATTTCCATACCAAATTAACTAACTTGCATTTTCTTTATAACAATCCGAGATTTTTGTTCACGTGACAATTTGAACAAATTTAGCATTTTTTTGCATTAAAATGACTAGAAATCTTCATTAAGAGAAGAAAGGAAAAAGCATCGCCTTGACATGAAGATGATTAATTCTCTGTCACAGTGATCACGGTTGCAATGTGTCAGGCTAAAATTTTTGTAGGGACATTCCTGAACATCTGGCAAAGAGAAATTGTTCCTACTGGTACTGTTGTAGGATCTAAATATGTTTTTTCACTGCATTTTTTTGTTTGCTTTAGACGCAATTCCTTACTAAAACATTTTACATAAGAAAATGGGTTTTTTAACAATTACTGGTGAATTTAAGACAAAAAATAAAAGATAAGATAAAAATATTTTGCGTAACGGAATGAATTAAGAGGAAAGTTTCTCATATGAATCCGATAAAGTGCTTTTGAATTATTTTTAATTATTCTGATAAAACTGTTAAAAGCATATTTGAATTTATTCTGTCAGAATATTTTAAATTTGAGTCCAGAAGGCTTGAAAATTACAATGCTACTATGCCGATAAAAGAAGAAAACCGAGGAGGGGATAGGACGAATGGATTTTATAATCTGATTGAAAAGAATTTTAAAACCTCAATAAGAAAAACATTAATTTCCAAAGTATATTAGCATTAAGACGCAGAAGATGGTTTTGTAATCTCTATCAGCTATATTTTTCAAAAATATTTTAGGAATTTTAACTTTATTATAAAAGTAACAACATCCTAGTAATCAAATGACTAAATAACTAATCGGTATTTTATATCTGTTACCCGCAATTTTTTAAATCAAACGATTGATCTTAAAATCACTCATATGTTAAGAAAATATTTGATGGAATATGCTCTGGTCTTCTAGATTTAAAAAATGAATACACGTCTTACCTATAATGCGTGCATTGTTTTGATGGACATTTTCTGTTTCGAGAAATGACTGTGAAAATATTAAGCATCTAAGTGAAATACATTTATGGACATAATTGTTATTTCAAAACTTAATTCAGTAGTATTCTTTAGTAGTTACTAGCTATATTTCCAAACTTGCTAATATAGTTGGGCTCATGTTCAACAGAAAAAATCTTTCATTCAATTGTTTTTAATTAAATTTATACCATAATTTTAAAGAAATATCATGATACAATTTCGAACAAAGATACTAATTAGAGAAGAGACTCTACATAGCTTCATTTTAATAATTTTAATAAACACAGACTTAATTAGCCAAATAATCCTTAACCTCTTACCAGTTTCATTTTCTTTGTTATCTAATAAGATGACCCCTTCTGTTTTGGAAAGGGGTTGTCGTTTTCATTCGTCTAAGAAGGTATAGAATACTTGAAATGTTTATGGATTCTACGTAATTTTTGTGTCAAATTATGTAGCTAATTAATGATTAAATTTTAGTTTATAAGGCTAAAAATTCGAAAATTCGATGCACTTATGGCGTACAGGCACGATTATTAAGAGGTTAATGATAAAATTTAGAATAATAATATTAAGAAGTATACAATTTTAGTTTTCTTCGGCATCACGAGTTCATGCAGCACGAATATAAACTGCACGATTCATATTAATTCACAATGGAATCATAATTATGGTATGAAAAACGTGAATGAATGAAAATATCTTACCTGTATCTGGGGTGAAAGGGAAGTTGTTCTGAGGTTTCATCGCTTTCCACACAGTCCGCCCTGTGGATATGAAGAGTTTCCATATCAGAAGCTTCAGAACACAATCGAAAAGTGAAGACAAAATGGAATTATTCGTCATTTCAGAGCAAGAAAACTGTTTATGTTATTATAATCAAAATAAAATGAGTGCATGATTCTGCAATTTAATGAGCACTTTGCATGTAAAAAATAAAATTATGCGATTTTATTATATGACGATGAAATGTTAGTTGTTATCAACTGCTATGGAATTATCAAAACACATATTTCTCTTAGGTAGACTTATTTTTAATATAAATTTTTAGTTTCAATATCGTTTAGATACCACTTAAAATGAATTCTAAAATCTGTTCCTAAATCAATAATATTATTCTTAGAATTTTTCGGCAGATGATATAGAATTGAACATTTGCATATCTATAATGTTTATTTCTCCTTTTCCTTAGGATTAAAAAGTAAAGATATCGACCCTTTTTGATGATTCCTTACTAAGCGCTTTTACGAGAATTCTGTATTTCCTCATACGAAAAAAGTTATTACAATAAACTTCATTTCTACATAAAATCCATACTCTTCTCAAAATTTTAAATTTATCGAACACGTTTCTGTATACTTCTTAAGAGTTGATTTATTTTTCCGTCTCATAATAACTTTTTGGCTTTCTTTTTTACTTGATGATGACCAGTAAAGTGTCAATGATTTGTTTACTTTAATTTAATTACATGAAAGCCCCTTTTTGAAGCTTCACGAGAGCTACTCTTGGACAGATCTCGTAATTTTGATCCGGGGTCAAATGAGGAGTATGACACATGAATCCGCATACCCTCCCCCTCTAAACTTCCATTCTACACCAGCGGTAGGACGTTTGACCCGCGATGATCTTTTTGTGGAATCGGTTCCTGAATACGCGAGCCTCCAAAAGAGTTAATGGCAAATGAGATTGCAAGTTTTGCTCAAAAAATTTTTTTTTGATACGAAAAGCATAATTGTAATTGTAAATTTGCATTGTAATTAATATGCTTACAGTAACGCGTTATATAAGTTTGTATCAACTAAACTATTATGCAGACGTTCTAGGATAAAACTGTTAGTTTCAGAAAAAAAGACAGGTGTGTAAACGATTTCTTCCTTATTTGTAATCAAGAAAGGCGTATAAATACATAATTTTTGCATTTTCTCTCATCCCACTAACTTAGCGTGTTCAATTTGCTGCAAACATCATTTAGACTAGAATATAATTACTAGATTATATTTGCTTCCCGTTATGAAGCTTCAAGAGGATCATTCAGAACGGCATCATAATTTTGAACTAAAATACGATGAGGCTCAAATGCGATGGCTCATTTTCCGAAATTTGCTGCCAAACTAAAGCTAATAGATTTTACATCGAGTAGATATTAATATATATGACGGCCTCCGTTTGAGCTAGGTGTCGAGACAGTGATCATCAAATTCTAAAGATCGGACAATATTGGGAAAACTCTCCGATACATTTTCCACCTGACTGTTAATAGTATTTAACTACATATTTCACAATATGCAGGACTGTTGTAATTAAAGTTCACCTATTGAGAAGGACTTAGAGCCCGTTGTAGGGCATATAAAGTTAAATATTTCATTTAAAAGCTTTTAATCCAGTTATTCGTGCTATAAACTAATAGTAAATTCGTAAAAGAGGGAAATAAAATATTTATAATAGTAAAAATGCATTAGGAACGCCTCGCAACTTTTGTAACTAAGCTTGACGGATTGTTTTGAGCATTGAAATTTTGCCTTTTATTTACTTTTTATTTATATTGTCAGAATTTTTATTTTTGATGTTTTGAGTAATATATTATATAATCTACATGAACATAAACTTTAATAAAAGATTAGTAAATAATTATTTTTATGTATTTCTTTCTTCAAAGAATTTTTGAAATTTAAGAAAATATGTGCAACATATTTTTTTCTTTTAAATGCGTGTTATTCAAAAATTAATAATTAGTTGAAAAGTTTGATTTTTTAGTATGTTGAAGTAGGCTAAGTCACAATCTCCTGTCATATTTTATTAGTTTATTCTACGACTCTAAATTATATGATTAAAAAATCCACTTTATATCACATAATTCATTTGCTTGCTTTAAATAATAATAAAACAAATCGGATAGCTATAAATTTATCTGATAGAATTTTGCTCGAAATATTAAGGATTCATGATAAGCGAATAGTATAAAAGCCATCACAAGTCATCTAATTTTAATTAGTAATTTAATAAGTAAGAACATAGGCTTTCGAAATTTAAACTTGATTTAACATCACCGTCCGGACTAGAGCTGTGATGGATCACCGATTAGACGGATAACAGAAATATTTAATACACACTTACAGTACCGTGATTTCACTTGGGATGAAAAATGAAAATAAAATCCTTTAAAAGTGAATAATGCGTACATATTGTATTTAATTTTGCAAAACGATCAACATAAACTTCAAAATAAGAGTAGTAATGTACAGAAATGGCGGATTAGATTTTTTAGATGATGACGGATAACAGAAACTGGCGGTTAATCGAAATTTTACTGTAGTAATTTAATATATTATGATTTCCATTCGTACAAATAGCTGATAGTAAAGATATTATCAACTTCATTTAAAAATGAGTGATTAAATAATAGGTAAAACAAATGAACTTTTTAAAAATTTCAATTATTGCAAGAGAATTAAATTACGTGGCAAAAAAAACAGATCCAGATAAAAATAAAGAAAGCAATTCTTGAGAAAAGAAAGATGTTATGAAGAAAGAAGATGTTATAGAAGTTTGAATGGTTGATTTAATTAATACTCGGCCGATATGAAAATATAAAGTAATTCGGCCCTTTTAAAAACATATTCGTGAATTTCTTAATATGAAATCTCTTTCATTAGAAACTAGTTATCCATCAAAGGAAACAAAATCTCCCTGAATAGTTGATTTTATAATACATAAATTTTTATTTAACCAAGTTATCTTTTAAATCTAGATACACATTAAATACTCTTAGATTGAAATATTCAAACCCATATCTAAAATTATGATATTTACTTCCGTGATTCTGAAAACTTTTACATATTCTTGAAATAATTGCAGAACTAAATTTATAGTAGATCTCTCTTTCTCCTTCTTTCCATACATGTATAAGTAATACTCAAATACTGTTGAAAAGTTGGAACTGTTATTGTAAATAAGTTTCCAGTTTTTTAATTATTTATTTTTTCCTTTTCTGTTTTGTTTAGCGGAATCTTCTTTGGACCATTCAGATTATAAGAAATCTTCGTAAATTATCCTATGCAAACTCTGAAAGTTAAATAACTTACATTTTTTAATGGAAGTCATTACCACAATAGGAAATGAATGAAGTGTGATATTTTAAGGCTAATTCTAATTAAGTAAAAAACTAAAATTTTAGTAAGAAACTCTTGCAACAGCAAATTATTATGAAGAATAAAAACATAATATAATGTTTTTGAGTTCATGTCTGTAATTCGAGAACGTGCACTCGATTGGCAACAATTTTAGGGCTTCATTAAGTTATTCCTGCATACGGAGACTCATTTTATACTAAATCGGTGATGCGTCACACTTTTGCAACTGACTGGTTTCATTATCTGCTATAGAATTTGTGATAAAATCTCTAACTTCCAAGATTTGCGAATAGAGACTGTGTGATCAGCCTGAGATTATAGAGCCTGCTACTTTACTATCGGTTAACTTTACTTCCACAACTCTGTCTTTCTTCGTTTAAGAGTAATTTAGGTATGTAAAGATATAGATATATACACATGCTGTTATATTATTTTCTTATGAAAGGAATTGTCATTTTTTTATAAAAAAATTGCACGTTCCTTTTAAGGGGAAGCAATCTGAATTTAGATTCTTTTAATCTTTTTTTCACCCATGTTGGGTCACACAAAAGGTTTAGAATGTTTTAAAGGTTGACGGGGAAAATACAGAAGATCGCACGGCAAATACAAGCCTCACGAAAAGTAGATATCGAACAATCATGAAAAAGAATCCCCGTGTCGCCTTACATAGGGAAAACAAAGGAAATTGCTAAACCAATAAAGCTTATAAATTTAACAGAATACATGATAAATACAATGAAGACACAACAAATAATAATTTTGATACAATAAATGACAAATACTAGAGTGTTAAAATGGCAGCAAAAAAGTCATAAAAACACACAAATAAGGGAAAGAATGCAAACAGCAACAGATATATATATAAACATAGATAGCATGCATATATGACATATATATATAAACATAATATTACATAATACACAAAGAAAACAAGAAACAACAGATGATAATTTAATACGATAAAACCCAAAAAATAAAGTATTAAAATAAGAGCAAAAAATGAATGTATTCTAGTAAAAACTTTCACAAGCTTTTATTAGAAAGCTTTATCCTCGCAAGATTTCAATCAATATCTGATAAGATAAATTTCATTATTTTCAAATGAATCAAACTTTCACGGCTCTGACTTATTATCAGCAATCATAAGAATTAAATTAATCCAAGTTTTAAATGAATGTCACCTGGAAGAAATTTTGCCAGACAACAAAGCCAGTCAAAATATTTAGAGAATTTATTCAGATCAATTATAAGAATTTAAGTGAAATATTTCGTAAATTCTCCGTTTAATTCTCCGTTTTCCAAGATAAAAGCACTAACGAAGTAAAGCACTGCTAATATTTTGCAGGAAAATCATTAGAAATGTACCATATATATACAGAAGTGGAAAATCGTATAAAGTCAGACGAAAAATCGCGATATATGGGAAACTACTGCGATTTCAAACAATGCAAATTTTTTGCAATTTAAATTAATGATGCAGAATAATGTACCGAGATATATTTGCAAAAAAATCCTGATATTTTTTGGATTATGTAAAAATTATCAAACTCAGAGGATGGCAACTTGGGAAAAAAGTATAAAGTCGTCTGCTGATTACATCACCTGAAAAGATTTAAAAAGAAGCCGAGAAAGCATTTCTCTCCAATTCTAGAAACAAATACAAGTTTTGTGGATACAGAATAGTTTCATTCTTGTGTATTTCAATACACTGTAAAAACTGTGGAGTAATGTCGCTCCAAATTTGGTGTTGAAAAACCTTAAAAACTGTGTGAACGAACACTTTATTTCAAGTTTATACCAAATCAAGAGTTCATATACATTTTAAGTGGTGTAGTTTGCATCAAACACCGATACTGGAGAATCCTTACACCATGTTCACACGCACCTGACGACATTCGTGAATTATTTTCACCTGTGGGAACATCAATTTTGGAGTACGTTTTGGAAACTCTCCGATGGCAACGACAGATTATTTATAAGCAACCTTATTTGCTTCGCCGTTCCGTTAGTTTCTGCCGTTACACCGAAATTTGTTGTTATAAGAGGTATGTTTGTTTTTAGTTGTGTAATAAAGATAATTAAGTTTTCATAAGATAAATATAACTTTATTTATATGTATGTCACTTGTATATTACACATGCCATGCTTCTGAAATTTTCTTTAATAAGCCTATTTCGAATTCGTCCTCTACTTTTGGAATCAATGTATGCATTCTTAATTATTTGCTGTTATTCTAAATTGTATCGTAAAATTTCGTTTTGAAATGGAATAATATAACAATATTCTGAGCTTCTGCTTTAGAAAAAGCACAAGTTCATTCGCTTTTTATTGGTGAAGAAATAACGGCCTTGTTTAACAGTATAATTGACATTTTAACAACATTGCAGTTGCCTCAGTGCCTGTTTGAAATAAAACGTTATTAAATAGTTCTAAATCTGTATTCCTGTGGAATTGTTCAGTATAAATTCTCCAACACAACAAAAAAGTTCTCACTAATGTTTTATTTTTATTTTGTTTTAAGTGGAAAAAGCAAATTAATATCAATTCTAATAACAAGTGAGCACACTTCTTGGCATGCATTATTTCTGGACATCTTTGTTGCAACCCTTTTTTCTTGGTACTTTTTTTCTCATCTTTTTTTCAAACTTTTTTTTCCAAGTTCAAATTTCTATCTTTTTACTCATTAAAGATAGTTAAAAATTGTATATATTTGAAAGCACTGGAAAATTTTAGCCTATTTTGATACCTCATTCATTAATATACGATATTTGCTTTTTTATGGATTTAAATATTTTACATTTTTTTCCCACCTGAAACACGCACACGATTAATAAGACAGTTGATTTGATTTTATTCTTATTTGTTTACTGTTTGGCACAGTCTGATTAGTGTGTTCTTGTGTGAGAATATTTATTTTCACTCTTGCGGTTCAAAGTTTTATTTGGATTATTTTAAATACTTTTTTATTTATTTCAGTTTAGAACTTGTCGGAGCTATACTGAATCTTGAGAACTGATTTTTTTTTTTAGATTTTGTAATAAAATTTGTTGAATATACACACACCCACATGTATTTATCTATCTTAAGCATATCATTGTTTTAGTTTTATTTCGATAAATCCATCTTTAACTATATTTTATACAATATGCATATATGTCTTATAGGTATGGTATTTATTTTCTAGTACACTTGAGTAACCAGATTTTTCTTACTTTTGATGGTGTTTCGTGTCAGGATATAAAATATTTTATGTGTTACATAGATGCTGTGAGAATCTTGTTTTTAATTTTGCTAAAAATTAACATGTCCTGTTTTTTTTTCTTTGGAAAGGTTAGCAAGTGTAGTTGTATGTTTGATTCTGGTTTATGAACTTTTCGATAAAAATTTCCATACTATAACATAATTTCAAGCTATAAGTTTGTATTTTGTAAAAATAAAAGCTTTCTCGTTTTATGATCTAAATGCTAGATTAAAAACTTTTGTTTTAATTATTAACCCCCATTTCTTTTAATATTTGTTTTTAGCATGGCTTTATCAATCAGTATATTATTATCTTATGAAAAAAGAAGTTTCTTATACTCACTTCCATCGTCTTTGAGTGAATTAAAAAAGGATTTGTAATATATTTTTCTTTAAAATTGATTTATTAAAATGGGAACGCTGCGTAAAATTTCATAAAGAGTGTTTTACTTTAACAGTTTATTTCACAAATTTATTGTTCTCGTATATTGAAAGATATAAAAGGCATTTTTATACCATTGGTGTATATACTGTGTCTTTTATTTTGTAAAGAATGTTTGCGATTTTTTGAATTGCATATGTTCTTAAAATTTTAATCTTTATACATCAATTTTAAAATCTTTTTTAATTTAGTATTGCTTATTGTGAAGGACAAGATAGGAGAAAAAGGTAATAATACTTAATTGAATACAGTAAAAACATATATTTTTTTTTACTTTGCAAATAGCCAAAACTCAAATTTATATGGCCACTAATCACTGAAAGAAAATTCTATTGCATGATATCAATAAAACAGTTTATGAGCAATAAGAAGGTCTAATTAACAGATAGACTAATTTAACTAGTTAACATAGAAATAGTTGCTTAATTTTTTTAAACATTTTTACGGTCTGCATATACATTGACACATACATCAACCACTACTAAAATAATTATTTCTAACTATTAATGTAATTCCTGATTTTGGACAGTGATCACTGATCATGATCACAATACCATTTGCTACTATGCAAGTAAAAATTATTATTGCAAATTTTTTGACTAAAGTATAATTTATATTATTAGTGGCAAATAAAGAAATTTATTATAAAAATCCCAATTATTAAGAATTACTAATGGTGAGCATTTTATTACCTTTCCTTTACCATTTTTTGATTCGAGGTTTAAAAGTAATATGTATAGAATTGTTTAATTTAGAAGAAAATGTAACTGGATGTTAAGCATTTCTCTCACTAATCCATTATTTTTCATTAAAACCTATAATTTGTAGTTTTAAATATAATATCTGAAAAAAATATCTTGGTTTTATAATAGTAATAAATTTCATTACTTAATATATTTATGCAAAATATTAAAAACTGATAATTCAATTTTTTGCATCAGTTCTTTTAATTCATTATAAATGAACCATTTTATAAATGGGAAAAAGAAAATTATTTGGAAATTCAGGATATCTAGGTCAAATAATTAGCTGGATTCGTAATTATTCGTCTTAGCCGAATATTCGGCAGGCTGAATAATTTTATTTTTGGCCTGATTAAATTACTAGATTATAATATTTCTGTTCATTATTTTAAATAATAAAAGATATAATATATTACATATTTGGATATTCCTTTTGCTCTACAGTTTTTTAATTAACTTGTATTAGGCTGAAACATAAAGAAATTACTTGAATGGGGTTGTTGTGGCTGCATAGTTGTTTAGCTACAGTGGGTATGTCCATATTAAGTGCATTCAGCTTTCGGGGTTAAAAATATAAATTAATTACTAATGCATCACTTTTTAGTCTATTTACTAAATTAGATTAATTCTATAAAGTAATTTATTTTTCTCGTATTTTATGCAAACACGTTTGTTTTTAACTAAATGATCAATTTTAAATTTAAAATAAATACAACATCGCTACAAGAAAGTGTATTTTACCAATTGTTTTAAAAAATATTATTACCTATTTTGTAAATTGACTCATCTTGATGCGTATAGTGCAACGAGAGCTGTTTAAGGAATTAAACATGTATTGACATATATATATTTTTTCTCTTCTAGACAGCCTGTTCAAAATTCTAACTTGATAGCTCTACTTCAATAATTATTCAGTCTTACAATGAATCCTTTGGTGAGTATATTGATATATTACAAGATGATGAACTAATTCCAGGATGCAAGTATAGAATAATCTTAGATTTACCTTCTATATTATATGTGGAAGGTTCATCCGGTCAAAAGGAAAATAATTCCTCAGATGTTCTTGCTGTTATAGGAAAAAAATTATAAAAATATAACACTGACTTTAGCAAATCGCCATCACCTTCGCCAGGCATACCAGGCTACTCATTCAAATGGGTATCTTCAGTGTAATAGATTAATTGGTACTATAAAAGAAATTGAGCTTGTATCCATTCAACCAAAAACTGCTCAGGTTGTTGTTAAAGAAAAAAATCTAGTTGGCCTACTTTATTCAGTTTCTTATTTTTGTATTAATTCCTTAAAGTATATTTGTGGCTTGCATGTTGTCAGGAAACTGGTCCATGACGAACCAGTTATTTCAAAAATGAAACTCATAATATCAAATAAGGATAAAATCTTTTTCCTTCGGAAGGATTATAAACGTTTCTATTATCAGCATTACGGTTCATACAAGGTTATGAAAAAGATTGGCGATGGAGACTTTTTTTTAGTTGAAGTAAGTGATCTTCTATTTTTATATCCACTTACGAGCTACTTTTCGAATGGAAATTGGTATATTTCTTTAAAATAAGTTTTAGTATCTAAAGTGACATCCTGACTTGTTTTACTTTCTAATATTACCTGTTTCCTCAGTCGTCAAAAAATATCGTTTTCATGTGTATTAATAATTTTAATTTATACTGTATAACATTTTTTCTGGTATGGTAATTGGAGTTAATGAAAATTAAAGAAAAATATCATTTTTTGTCATTGAAGTGTATTTTTTGAATGTCGTTAAGTATTTTCCTTAATGAATATAAAGTGTGATTTTTAAGAGTGTTGTGTAATTCTTGTTTAATATTTTAAGGACAGATTAAGAAAGGAGTTCGACACACAACTAAAAAGACCAAAAGTTAAAATATATCAAATTTCAATTTTAGTGTTACTGAACTCCAAAAATGGTGGCAACTATTTTACACCAAAAGTAGTGTAAAGGAACATTCCTGGTGTTTGGTTACACCAAGAATTATCCCTGGTGTTTGATTACACCAAAAATAATTGTTGGTGTTTTACTGCACCACTTTTGTAGTTGCCACCAGGTAAGGTAGTTTGGTGTTGTGTTACACTAAATTTTTTTACAGTGTACCTACCATTCAGAGACGATGACACTTATCAGAAACTTAACAAGGCTAAATACTAGCTTTTAGAGATGTTGGTTACAGTGATGCTGAAATTGCACAAAAAATTGGCAGATCGAAGGGTGTAATTAACAGCTTTCTCATTAATCCTGGTAGTTATGGCACAAAACAGCGAATAGTAAGACCAAAAATAATTTCTTTAAGGCAACAGAAGAAGATCCATAGGCTCGCCTTCAAGCAAAAATGTTTTCCTCGCAAATTCAAGATATACCAGTCGAACAATAAGATTCTCACTACCAGCACTTCACAGAAGTACTAATGTTTTAAACAAGAAATTGAAGGTTCTTCACGTTCTAAGCGGCGTATTTATTCATGTTTAAATTTTGAACCTAAACATCTAACGGCTGGCACAGACTGGAATGATTTGGTGTTTTCGAACGATAAAAAGCTTCATTTAGAAGGACCAAATGGATTTAAGGTTTATTGGTATGATATGCATAAGGAAAAACACCTTTTTTTAAAAAAAAACTCCAATTCGGAGGGGGATGTGTCATGGTTTGGGTCGCATTTGCAGTCCGTGGTGGAACTGAAATTCTTTTAGTCGAAAATAAAATAAATTCAGTGTCATATCAGGACATGCTGCCAGATAGTTTGTTGCCGGTTACTCCTCAAGAGATTGGACATTTCAACGAATCAATGCATCATATGCATATTCCGTGCTCTACAGAATCTTGTATGAATCCGAATATCCGACGAATGAGGTAAAAACTTTTCAATGACCATCTCGGAATGCCGACCTGAATCTAATGGAAGATCTTTAGTGCATTCTGGTTCAAGATGTTTACAAGAATGGTCGACAGTACAGAAGCAAGTCTGATCTAAAAACAGCAGTTAAAAATTGCTAGAACATTGACCTGGACACCTTCGAAGCTCTGTCTGGTCCTATAAACCGGCGATTAATACAATCAATAGAAAAAAGAGGTTCCCATATCACTTACAAAAGAATAAATCATATCGACTCCATACTTTTTCCCAACTTGAACAGTATGGTAATTCATCTAATTTCTTATAAAATTTTACTTAATGCAATTAAATTTAAATGTATTTCTGCCCTGTCTTCCTTATATCATCAAGTATCCTTACATTTCATAAAAATATGCATTTGCTAAAAATATGATATATATTTCTAGTATTATGTCATCTTATTTTGCGACTTTATATTTTTTCTATGACTGTATGTATATTTTTTCTATGACTGTAGTTTCTTAAGCATTTCATATATTCTAATGAAATAATAGTTTCTCGCAAAAAATGAATGAAGCAAATTTCAAGCATATTTTATTATTCGTTTGGAAATTGTGAAAAACAGAAAGTTCAGTAAGGTGTGTATAGAAACGAAACTTCGAATAAACTGTTTTTTAAATATCATTTTTATTTAGAAATCCGTTGAGCCCGGATTTCATATGTTTACACAATACCTGGAAAATTTGCATGAAACAAAGGGAAATATTTCTAAACTACAAATATATTTTTTTCTGTTTAAAGAATATCTAGTTAGAATTAAAATTTCTTAACTACTTAAGCTTAAACGTGCATATCAAAAAAGTGAATGACGATAAAATTTGAAAGAAATTGATAAAAAGTAGCTAAAAACATGTTTATTTTCTTAGGAGAAGTTTTCTGAATTATAAATCCTTGAGACGTATAAAAATCTCTGTTATTAGTCAAAGAAATCAAGTAAAAACATTTGTTTTTAGTTTGTTTCATTCTATATGCAATAGAAATCTAAGAATATAAGTTTATTTGCTGAACATGGTAGTTTTTAATGCAGTTTCAGTTTAACTTTATCAGTTATTGTGATTTATATATTATTGTATACTGCCATCTTTTTCTCTGTTTAGAAACTGTTCGAATTTTTTAAATGCAAATGTGCTCTATATGAAAAAAAAAGTACTAAAGAAGTGAATTTCTTTGTACATATCCTTCGAGGCCGTCGCAGTAACTGTAGTAATTAAATATTAATTCAAATATTTAATTTTTAATCTTAAAAAAAATATATTCAATAGAATTTTGAAAAACAAAAAAAATAATTTCAAAACTGCCCACTCCACATATTGATGTTCAATTTGTAGATGATTTGCTTCTTTTATACTGTAGCATTTTTATAATATTATTTCATTCTTTAATCAGAGTGAACTGCTTGTAAACTACCAGAATTTTTTACTGAAAAAATGTTACTTTGCACAAGAATGAAAAATACCTTTATTTACGAACAAAACATAGACGCTAATCTCTAATTAAAACAAAGATATTTCTTTTCTACTTTTGCAATTTAGAAATTTTATTTTAGTAAAAAAAATTAAACATCTTTTAAAGTATGACGTTAAAATAAAATTTGCAGTCAAACTAAATGAGTCGTTTATTTATCTTCCTTTGTGTGGATATATATGTTTAGGCCCTTTATTTAAATTAAGAGCTCAAGAAGGCTATTATTTAAATTTTTTAACTCATGTTATGTTCATTTTAAATAACATTACAAAATGAAATAAAAAAATTCCAAATCTTGTGTTTGAAATTTGAACTCAATAATTTGTTGAAAGTTCAACTGATTATTGCAAATTGCTAGAAACATAACTTAAGATCTTAAGAACTCATCGAAGGCTATCTCGTATAAATATGCCTAGAGTACAATCGTTAAATTATATTTTCTGAAGCCCTAGCCTTTATGAGTAGCTTCAGTCTCGAAATTATAAATCCATTCAAGACCTTGCTGTGACGTCTTGAACAAGTTTAATTGCAATGAAGACACTCTTCTGTCAAATCTGAATGGTCGTTATAGAGCCAAGGAAACTCACTCCATAATAGAGGCTGAATGACATGAGATCAAGCACATTGCCTGATGAAAAATATAAAAGCAAGAAAAAAGAATTCAGGTTGTCATGTTAATTTTATTGAGGATTCATAGGATATCTTTGCAAATCTCATAATCAAATAAAATAATGCAAAGTGAAGTTACTAATCAAATAAATATGTTTGCATGTATTCATCATTCATAACTTCTCTGATAACTCTTTTTCCTCTTTATAGCTATTCCAGACCCGATAGATGTTATGTAAAATTCCCAAACTCTATTTGAGTAAATATATAAGAATAATAAATAAAAAGAATAGAATAATAAATAAGAAGAATAATAAATAATAAAAATAAGAATAATAGATAATAAAAATAAGAAATAAACTCTTTATAAGCATTAACAATGGATGCTCACTTTAATCGATAAATCTTGTAAGGAATATATTGTTGCATTCCGTTTTATATCCGAAACAATAATTTCATAACATAACGAATTGATGAAACTAGCTTTCTTTTACTTGAAGATATCCCAACATGCTGCATGATATTGTAAAATATTGTTCGAAATTATATAATATTATATGATTTTGTACAATATTGTAACTATTGCTCAATATCTTTGTGCTACTGGTGATACATTTACTTATATGGAGTTTATTTATTATTATTCTTATATAATAGTTACTTTTTCCTAAACATTTTATAAATAATAAAAATGGTAAATTTGCTTTATTGTAACTTATCTACCTGAAAGTAAATGATGTAAACATAAAAAACAAGTAAACAAGTTAACATAAAAATAAAATGATGTCAACCACGGAAGTAAAATCTTTTGTAGAAAATATAAAATTAGATGCGTTGGCTTTTTTATATGAAAAAAAAAAATTATTATTGAAGTAAAACTTAGGATTACGTAGTGTTATACAAAATCAGAAGTATCTTTTTATGCTAATGAAAACATATTTATTTAAGCTTTCCATTTATAAGAAATAAAACGTGAAAATTGTTCAATACATGTTTCAACTTTGATCGCTTCCTTTATAATCATTTTTTAAAGCAACTGATTAAAATTTTCCGGTGAATAACTTTCCAACTATCTCCACTAAGCACACGTGTAAATTTTCTCGCCTTTTCACAAACAAGAGTTTATTGTTTAGTTACTTTCATTTCTTTCGATAAACATCGTTCGAAAGACGGCACTTTTCTCATGTTCGAACTTGGAATTCAAAGTAACACGAACTTAAAAATATCAAAAAGTTTTTACAGGAGTTGATCATTAGGACGCGTTTTGTGAGAAGACTTTTGGTATGAAAAAAGTGCATCATTTTCCGTTTTGAAAAATACTTGGGAAGCACAACTCTTGAGACTATATAAGTTTATTGAAAAACCGGAGTGAACTGAACAGTGTGAATTACTACTGGAATGAGGATGTTTCAGTGAAAAGAATACACAATAATTAAATTTTTAATTAAATTTTTTAACTAATTATTCTTTTTACACATTATTCTTTTGTGACAGAATTTCAAATTTAGGTCAAAGCTTAGGCTGTTGGATATTGACTGTACTTAATGTAAAGGCATTTTATCATTTGTCACAAAATACCATTCACGAGCTTGTGTTATGTTACATTCGATCCTGTTCTAAACATTCGTTCTATATTGTTGTCTATATTTTGATTTGTTCTGTACTATTACATTTTCGTTTTTTCTGTCCACATATATGAATTTAGAGAAGGAATATCACATTTAGACTCAAATTATTTGTGAAATTTCGTCACATGTGAATAAAACTTTGCAATAAAATTAGACAAGTATTTTGAATAAAATATGCTTTAGAATATAATAACAAAATGTGTTTAGGATCTGGAATAAACAAAGAAGTTCTACTGTAAAGTAACTAATCATATTTACATGTATTAATACTGCTTTCTTTCGAACAACATACGAACAAATATATGAATAAAATAACTTACTTTTGGGAATTCCAGCAGAAATAAAATAATTTGAATCACATTCAGTTTATGATAGCTAGGGAAAACATATATGCAATACTAATATATACACAACTCACACTTTTCACATTAATGCTTTTCCTTGTGAGAAATGTAGTCCTAAGATCTCATTCAGGCCATTTTATATCTTTATTCCTTGTTTTAACAGAAATCTTCGTCAGATGTATCTGAGAACTATCTTATAACATCTTTCCTCTGTGTGTACCTATATTGAGGTGCATTTCCCCAGAAAAGTCTTTCAGAATAAATTCCATCCCATGAAATGTCATGGGTAGCAATGACAAACTGCTAGGTGTCAAATCATGATTTAGCTATTTTCAATTCATGATTTACTTATTATAAAGTATTTCTGTTTCTTATTTGTAATTTCTTTTTTATATATTTATTTGTTTTTATAAGATGTCTAACATTTATTTTTATTTCAATATTCACAGTCTTTCAAATTGTCAATTTTTCTCTTCGTATCACAAATGAATATTTCGAGAAGATTTAATAATTATTTTAACATTTATCATAGGCGGTACACGTAGCCTGAAAGATAATTTGGCATATCCTCTTGGATGAAGCAGAGTATTTTAAGAAAAAAACATATGATGGGCTAATAAACTGAAAAGAAATTTCCCATGCATAATGCTCTTTTCCACAAAATAAAGTGCAAACACTTTGACAAATAATATATAAAGACATCCCCGATGAACTGCGATGGAATTTTCTCTTTACGGCGCTGTCTAAATTCAATTGCTAAAAATATACATTTCTACTTTGCTGCGAAGCAAGGCAAGTTTCATTCTCATTAATTAGTTAAATTATGCCACAAAATTAACTTTATTCCATTAAGATTGTATTTTTCTTCTGCTTCTAGACGAGAATAATTTGCGCAGACTTAAGAGGCGTCAAGAATCATTAATTAGCTAAAGATTTGAGTTAACAAAGGGAATTTAGTATGAACTAAAGAAATCAACGATTTTCGACAACAGACTTAATGCTCAGATATTGGCAATGCAAATGATATTATTTTGAATTAAACCATATTGGAGAGATTCTTTAGAAGTGGTTTACATGGTCAATTTTCAGTGTTAAAATCCAGATCTGGCAATACTGAGCCATGCAGAGGTTGAATAGAAAACTTGAGAACTACGATTACAATCTCCTAAAAAATGAGTTTGATATAAATAAGGGATTTTTAATTATATCGAAGATTTGGTAAAATAAACAGATTAGTCGTATCTCCAATCATAAGAAACGAGAGCAAAATTAAATAGTCAATTATTTATCTGATTCCATCAAGACCGAAACGAATGACTGGTACAGAAAAGCAAGAATATTTAAATAAAAACTAGTTTTAACGAGAAATAATATTTGGAAATATTTAAAATGCTAAGAACAATCCTAATAATTACAAAATTTTAATATAACTGGCTTAAGCAAGAGAATATACAGTAATTCCTCTTGATGACCACGTGATGGAGAAAACTGCTATTTGATAATTGACGCAATTAAAGGCATATTTTTATTAAGGGTAAGGGTATCGAATTTTAAAAATGGATTCAACTAGATATGGCTAAAAAAATCACAAAAGAGGGGAAGATTTCGATGGTTTGTGTTTTCTCTTACTGTTTACTGAAACCATTGTGTTTGGTTGAAATTAAAGCGGCAGATAACGATTACAGTCTCAGATCTGATAGGCCAATAACCAAATGAGTTAAATATCCATTTGCACAATGTTTGTGTTGTCAGAATATGTGTTTTCTGATTTCATTTAATGCAATGGCTGACTGAGCAAATGGGCAATTTGTGTTTGGTTTCTGTGTTATACAAGCCAACACCATGTAGTACGCGTTGAAAAGCAGCCGGATAAGATGGTTTTTCGCTTCCCTTGGACACAATCATAGTATGAGTTGCCTCCTCCGATAATGCATACCTTCTTCGAGAGAAGTTGGGCGTCAGACTTACCAAGCTCAATTTTCGATTGT